>JAGVVM010003628.1:0-17312 GCA_019149425.1 Psidium friedrichsthalianum
CTGGGGTCATGCAGCGCTTGCACAATTCTGGTGCCTATATACTGCTTACTTTCATTCTAGGTAAGCACACTCACTCCGACTTGTGGAAGAATATAGCCTTGCTATTGGAAAACCTTTGAGTATTCATTTAATTACCCTTGGTGTGGGATGGATTCAATTGTCATTTTTGCTGAGTTTTGAAAATTAGCGAAAATAAATGAGAGGAAAATTTTAAAAGAAAACTGTCATATGTGCCCTTTTCTCATTCCTCTTGAACTTTTTTTTATAGAGCAATTCACACTTGCAAAGTAGAATCTTTATTCTAAGGTTTTTTGGACGTGTGATCTTTCTCTTTCAAAAGAATTTATTAGTCCATCTGTGACTGATAGCTAGGCATGTTTTTAGTGTAGAATGCAAATTATGTCCGGAACGGAAGGAATTACCATGAACTTATACCAATGTTATCCTAGCCGAGACTTTTATATCCCTGACTCGTTTTAAGCAAAACAAGGACAAACATTTCATTCTCCGGCTGGACTTTTGCAAATGTGATGTTTCTCTCATTATGCTAAGTTTGGCTCAAGAATGACTATTCCACGAGTAAGTCAAGAGGAAAACCCAATTGCAAAATTTCAAGAGTTGCAAAAAAATATTACTAGATTGTTTTATTCCGAGTGGATTGATTTATTTAAAGATCAGAGTCCCAAGGTTTTTCTATGGCAAGCTATATGGTTTCAAGTTCTAAGGCTCGTTTGTACCATGGTGAGCGGGAGCCTATACTTCTTTTGGGTATTACTGGCGTAACGCGATATCATCCTCTCCGTGTGGTACGGCAATATGAGTTTTATAGGATATTCCCACCTTTTGGGGCCAAACACTTTTCAAGTTGAATTCGTTGCAGCCGAGAATTATAGAACCGAGATCAAGCATCTTGACCAAACTTGGCTCAAGTTCAAGACTCGCTCACTGTCACTACCCAAGGAGGAGCTCGAGGAAAAGGAAAGACGTTATCATGCGAAGGCCCGGTATATTAAGCACAATGTAATACCAACTCACATGCTTTTGAAGTTCCCGTTGGTGACCGTGAAGCCCACCCGTCAAGCCGAGATCGAAACCTATGCAAGAAGGCGCAAAAGGCGAAAAAATAAATGGAGACTTTGGCTAAGGAGAATGCACGACTTCGGAAAGAATTGGAGGCCCATTCATCTATAGAACGCGTCGCCATAAGAAAAGAAAAACAGCTTGATTTGCCATGTTTAGGATTATTGTTCCATGTTTAATTGCATTTTCATGACTTTATGAGTTTTCTTGTAATAAAGGTTACTGTTCAGACTTGACTTTCTAGTATTACATAATTTTTATTAAATTCTATGATTTTAATTGACCCATAGAGTCTTCACAGAAAATATTCACAAGACCCTAATTCATCACTCAAAAAATTTCTGAATCAATCAATGCATTTTCCATTTATTATGAATTTAAGGTGAAAGAAAAACTGTCTGGATTCTAGAGTTTTCCCGACTTCACTTTTGTTTCTCCGTTTCTCACTAGAAAACGCGCTCTTTTGAGAAAAATCAAAATATGAAAGTTGTAGAATAGGCTTTTAATTAGTGGATTGGAAATTTTTGGGCATCAATTCGCATTTTTGACGAGCCATTTATCCTCAAAGTAAAAACCGGACAAATCAATTTTCTGAGGAAAATTTTTTGAAAGAAGTGTTAAACTATACTAATCCATGAAGAATCTTCCCAATCTCAAAAAATGAAAATTGTTCATCATTGTCTTAATTATCAGCTTGCAAAGTTTGTACTTTTTCAAATTCTATGAGAATTGATACGAATTTTCTCGTAAAAGCTGACGAAATTGGAATTTGTTTGAATTAATCTTTTGATCATGTTTGCTCCGTTTCTTGGGTATAGAGGGTCGTCATGGACCGACTCGTCATTTTCATCCATCATACTCATTTTTATAAATTCTCCTTTCAGGTACCCATTGATCACGAAAGCGCCACGTAGCCGTATCAGAAACCCGTCTCAGGACAAGAATGGAACGCAAGGAATTGAGCCCCAGGGTAGTTAACCTCGAGACACAGATGACAACCATGGCTACGATGCTGGCGGAAATAAAAGTTATAATGATGGAAGCCCAAGCAAAGATCACTCCGCCAGCTGATCCGACCCAAGCCACTCACCCGTGTCATCCAGCCTTCGAACGTAGCTCAAGCCCCTGGGGAAGTGCACATTCCAAGAACCAAATAGGTACCGAATGTCGAGCCGTTACTCGAATCCCCGCTCGTGGTCATTGATCTCGATACTGAAAAGAAAGAAAAGCCTGCGAACAAAGCAGAGGAGGGTGCGAGGAGGCTCGCAAAGATTAAGGAATGCCTTAGCAGCCAGGGATCGAACCGGTCCGTTTTCAACAAGATATCCCCCTTCGCTAAGGTAGAAGTTTCTCCCAATTACAAAGAGCTTGAGTTTGTCAGGAAGTACAATAGAACAGGCTGTCCCCGAGCTCATCTAAAGTACTACTTGCGCAAAATGGTGCATTATTCCGATTAGTTCCGTTATTGATGAACATGTTTCAGGAGAATCTAGCATGTGCTACTCTAGCATGGTTCGTTGAGTTAGATCTAGAACATTATGACAGTTGGGAAGATTTAGCCGAGGACTTCTTGCACCAGTATAAGTTCAACACCGCGATAGCCCCTACTAAAGAAGAATTGCTGAGGACTGTAAAAGGAAAAAATGAAGCCATTCGTAAACTATGCTCAAAGGTGGCGGGCTTTGCTACGCAAGTTAAGCCATCAATCCCTGAAGACGAGCTCGTCGACCTGTTCCTAAAGGCACTACCGTATGAGTACTTCGACAGACTGAACACTTCTGGGTGCCAGACATTCGTGCACCTTATAAGGTTGCGAAAGACTGAATGGGCTATGAGAGAGAGAAAGGCCCTGAGACTGCAACGAGACACCAGTATCCGCCTAGGAAGAGAGAGAAGCCCAGCGTCGACGTAGCTTTTGTGCTAATCTCTCATAGTCAAAACAATTCTCCAACTCCACCATGGCGCAAGGAAGCTCGTCATGGTCGACGCCGAAGCTGCCTCAACCTCAGAAAAGGAAGCCACCTCCAAGCGGTTCACTCCGCTCCCTAGGCCGCTATCCAAGTGCTCCCAATGTTGTTGGAAGGGAGACTGGTCGCCAAGGAGCCACCGAGGCTAAATCCTTCGAGATTTCCGGGTTATGATCAAAGCCAATCATGTGTCTATCACATGGGAGAGAAAGGCCACAATGTTGACAATGCATCATCCTGAAGTTCAAGGTCTAAGCCCTCATTGATAATCACATCCTTCAGTTCGATAAATGGAGCCGAATGTGCAGCAAAACCCGCTTCTGGACTACCAGGTAGTGGGTATGGATATCCGGAGAGAGGAGGAGTTAGACGAAGAGGAGCGATTGGGAAAATGGCAACCATGGTCGGCAAGTGAAGGAACGAATGAACGAATACGGATCCGACATGAAGGTGCCTCCACCCGAGCTGACCTCCCTCAGGTGGTCAAACGAAGCGAGGAGCGATTCCAGGCTTACACGCATAGATGGAGGTTGCATGTCTCACAGATAAATCCTCCATTGACTGGGGAAGAGCTGATTGGGTACTTTTTGAGAGCCCTCTCGTACGAGTTCTTCCAACACATTGTCGTGGCTACCTACGACTCATTCTCGCACCTACTGCCGGTAGGCGAGAGAGTTGAATGGGGACTCGCCAACGAAAGGCTGAAGAGTAAAGATGCTAGAGGGCCCAACGCATCACCATCTGATAGATTTGATAAGACGGCCCATGCTGAACTCAGATACGAGTACAATTCTGAAGACTTGGATGACCTCATTAGGATGATTGAGGCCATAGAACCTTTCGTAATTGACCTAGACAAGGTTGACAATTGGGAAGGAGGGGATGATTGTGTAGTCAAGCCACTTACAATCAGCATCTCTAATGAGGAGGCGAATGATGTCCAGGAAGGAGAGGCTGAGGGTGTCAAGCCGGTTGTGATAAAGATCCCTCCAGTGGAAGAGTACGACCCCAAAGCAGTTCATTGAGATACGGGACAGGGGAAATAGACGTAGTCATGAGGTTGGGGAGGTGTAATGCACCGAGAGAGGGAGAGACTGAGAAGAGAGATGTAACTAAAGAAGATGCCAAAAAAACTATTAACCATCATCAAAACAAGCGAATTTGAAGTGATAGAGCAGTTACGGAAAATGCCGGCCCAGATCTCACTACTGGATCTATTCATGAACTCAGAAAAGCATAAGAATGCGCTGATGAGGGTCCTAAATGAGGTACACGTACCTGAGACGATTAACGAAGTACAGCTGGAGAGCTTCGTTAACGCCATCCTATTATCAAATTGCCTTCTCAGATGAAGACTTTTCCATGGATGGACGGGCCTCACAATAAGGCCTTGTACATATCAGTGAGGTGCCACGGTAAGCAGGTGTCCAGTGTGTTGGTGGACAACGGATCGGCCTTCAATATATGCCCTTTGGCCACGCTAAGGAGTTTGGCGTGAACGAAGAGTTGATTCGCACCTCTAGGGTAACCATTCGAGCCTTCGATGGAATGAAGAAAACTTCGTCGGAGAGATTGAACTAGATGTGTTCATTGGGCCAGTCAAGTTCTCTATTGATTTTCAAGTTATGAAATTGATATCTACAACTTAATTGATATAGATCGACATACATATTCATTAATAGTATAGATCATGATACATTCTTATTCCATCTTGTATCTGGAACATATTCCTTATTTTATAGCTATAGCTGAGGCAAATTTCTAGAAAGAGTATAATAGAAAATCTATATGTAAAATATCCAAATTAGATTCTCTTTTCTCTTCTTTTGATTTCTTTTGTTCATTTCGGACTATGTCTCCACTTGTTCAAATTCAAAATATGAATACTTCACGTGCGCGTGTGCGAATACACACACATATAAATATATTTATATATGAAAGTTCAATTAGTTGGTGAAAGACCCAAGCAAAGGTCTAGTCTAGTCTCAAGGAGTTAATGGATGGGAATAGCCAAGTGGATCTAAGATACAATACAAATAGAATTTGATCCCTTTGATTTCTTTTTGTTTTCTTTTTTCACATTCCATTTACTCATTCTCTCCTACGTGATCTTCTATGGTGCGTGTAAGTTAAGTGTGCGGTACAAAGTTCATAATGTGGAAGTCTTTAAATTCATCCTATAGGCTCAGCTCGTCCAAAATAAAAAGAAAGAAGTATAATCTGATATTTCAATTTCTTATTTTATTATATTCAACTCTATGTATTCCTCTATGGTAAAGTACAATGAATATACATAAATGGCTATCATAGAGTTTCTCTCATTCGTATTAATAGCTACTCTAGGAGAAATGTTTTTATGCAGTGCTAACGATTTAATAACTTTCTTTGTAGATCCAGAATAGTTTAGTTTATGTTCCTACCTATTATTCAGATATACCAAGAAAGATGTATGGTCTAAGGAGGCTATCATGAAATATTTACTCATGGGTGGAGCAAGCTCTTCTATTCTAGTTGATGATTTCTCTTGGCTATATGGTTCATCCGGGGGAGAGATTGAGCTCCAAGAAATAGTGAATGGTCTTATCAATACACAAATATATGGCTCCCCAGGAATTTTAATTGCGCTTCTTTCATCACCATAGAAGCTAGGTTCAAGCTTTCTCTAGCCCTTTCTAACAAAAAAAGTTTATGTAGGCTAGGTAAGTGTTCAAATAATTAAAGTATATTTAACTGCTAGGGGAAGCAGTGAAATGCTGCGCCCTAGATAGTGATAATCCATTAGCCGAAAGCATCACTAGCTTACACTCCAACCTGAGTAGCATGGGGCACGTGGAATCTGGTGTGAATCAGCAAGGACCACCTTGTAAGGCTAAATACTCCTGGGTGACCCATAGTGAAGTAGTATCGTGAGGGAAGGTTGAAAAGAACCCAGATCGGGAAGTGAAATAGAGCATGAAATTGTAAGCTCCCAAGCAATGAGAGGAGACTACTAGGACTTTTGACCGCGTGCCTATTGAAGAATGAGCTAGTGACTCATATGTAGTAGCTTGGTTAAGGGAACCCACTGGAGCCGTAGCAAAGGCGAGTCTTCAGAGGGCAATTGTCACTGCTTAAGGACCCGAACCTGGGTGATCTATCTATGACCAGGATGAAACTTGGATGAAACTAAATGGAGGTTTGAACCCACTTATGTTGAAGAATCAGCGAATGAGTTGTGGTTAGGGATGAAATGCTACTCGAACCCAGAGCTAGCTTGTTCTTCCCAAAATGTGTTGAGGCATAGCAGTTGATTGGACATCTAGGGGTAAAGCACTATTTCGATGTGGGCCGCAAGAGCAGTACCAAAATGAGGCAAACTCTGAATTCTAGATATGACTTCTAAATAGTAGAGATCAAGGTCAGCCAGTGAGACAATGGGGGCTAAGCTTTATCGTTGAGAGGAAAACAGCTCAAATCACTAGCTAAGGCCCCTAAATGACTGCTCGGTGATAAAGGAGGTTGGATTGTTGCTGATTACGTTGAATCCCATGGTCACTTTCATTGTTTATTCGTGTACAGTTGAATTAATCCTGCTTTAGAATCTGTTTGCATGTCCCGCCTTTCTATTAGTTTGATGTTTCCTTTGTGTTTTTTTTTTCCCTGCGGACTACGAATTCGAGGTTTGCCTTGAATATCAGAAGTGGTGAAGTTTTGTCGTTCTTTTAATTTTATTATTTCCTTGTCCACCTTTTGGTGATCTGAACGTTTATCACATTGCAATCATTGGGTTGTTTTTTTAGTTCTGTATTGTAAGTGAAATCCGATATAGATATCGCATGTGTGTATTCTCATCTAGTGATTTAGTGCATAGTGGAATAGGACCATTCATTTGGCAGTTTTGCCTGTTTTCCCTAACTGGGTCTCCTATGTTCTTGTGGATTCTTGAGATTTCTGTTGGCCAAAATTCGATCGAGAAACGGCCAGTGATGATTTTGTTCAGTTTCATGATCTGGTTCCACCTGAGAATTACAAGAAATTGATTTGTTTTTGAAAAAGAAAATATCTATCTACTCTCCTCAAAGCATTGTAAATGTGGCGATATTCTCTGCCTTCTACAATTTCACTTCATTATGGTTTCCAGCGACACACTACTGATATATCAACTGTATTTCTCAGGATCTTTTCTTTATAAGTACATCATTACCCGATGGCTTCCCAAGCTATTCTGAAAAGTGCGAGATATATCGCAATCCACATCAAGTCTTCTACTTCCTCAATTCCATATCCTAATGGTTTCGGCCGCATGCTTGCCCTTCAATATATAGCTCCAACGAGCGCCTTACTTCGGCATCTTCAAATGGCTAACACTAATGGAACAGGAGTATGCTCTGCCAGAGGGATCTTGCGTATCTCTCAAAAACATCGATATTTAATTGCAACTTGTGGTTTTCAAATGAATGGCACCATAACTAGAGGACCAGATTGTATATCTCAAGCAAGGATCATGATGTCACCTTGAGATAGGCTAATTGGACAAAAGGATCGGGAGAGCAACTTGCACACGCAGACTAGAACAAATAGTAAGAAATGGATAGGAACTTCGATGGCTGCTCTTCCAGGCTTCCAAGGAAGTTAATAAGACATCATTTCTTCTAAATCTACAACTCTTTAAGGACGCGGAATTTTGAAAACCCCTGACTCTACAAGGATGAAGTGAAAACTCTTCTAAGTTTTCAGGGAAATGAACTCTTCAAGGTTCAGGATAATTGCATAAAGCAAATTTTCATTCATCAAAATCATCTGTCGTCTATAGAAATTAGATGGCATTTTATAGCCAAAGAGAAACAAATAAAAAGACTAAAGTCAAGGCTAGAATCTATGGAACATTATAGAAACCGTAAAATATTAAATTTCTTAGAAACTAGAAGCTATTGAGAGTGAGATATTTCCCCACATCCTCGTGACTATCCTAAGGTGTTTTCAAGCTTCCAATGGAATAGACACGGTCTTTATTATGGGGTGAACTCACAAGCTTCCAAAGCAAAGGGAATGACGAAATTTTTTATTATGGCGCGGACTCGTGGATGAGATTCTTGGTTACTGATTTTGTGTTCTTCGACTTGTCGAGCTCGAATGTGGGCTGATCTCCTCGGCAGAGTGAGCTCGTCTTTGATGTGGGCTGCATCAGAGGAGATATATGTTATGCTCTGGTCGTCATGTCTCTGCGGATGCCACAAAGCAGCGTGATCCAGCTACTGGTGATCAAGAAAGAAAAGAGCTTGTTACGAAGAGCAGAAAGGAAATTTCTTCCAGAAAATGCGATAAAGCTATAGAGTGCTTGAACTCTGCAAAGGAAATGGCAAATAGCAAAAGCAAAACCCAAGCACCAAGATTCTGTGGGAATTGAGCCTTCTTTAAGAGCTGTGATTTCAATGAGCAGGTTAGGAAGCTGTTGTGTGATTTGTGTCTCAGAAAGACAGGATTCATATTGCTTGCTCTGTTATGTTGGTTTTTGTAGGGAGAATTGGGCTGAGAGAATTGTCCATTGGAAACAGAAACTTTGGTCTACTATGCGACAATACCGGTTTGGCTACAAATTACTCAGTCCTGACGTGAGAATAAGTTCCAGATTCTGTTGAAACTTTCTGGCAGGAAGAATCTTACTACAAGGGAGAGGCAGCAGCTAAGACAGACCATAGCTGATATCTTTCGGCTATTTCCTTTGGCAGTCTTCTTGATTGTTCCATTTATGGAACTTCTGCTGGCTTTCTTTCTGAAAATCTTTCCCAATATTTTTCCTTCAACCTTTCGAGATGAGATGGAAAGAAAGGTGAAAAAAAAAAAGAGAAAACAAGAGCATTCAAGTCTCGGCAATTCAATCTTCACTTTGCATGATCTTGCTTGTTTAATCCCTTTGTTTTGGCTTCCGGTACTTTGGAATGAGGTTACCCGTTGGTAGTTTAGAATATTGATAAAGGCGGCACCTTCTTCTATCTCGTCATTGGACGAAGTCTCACACTGAGGAGTACTTTTTCCTTTTTTTGTTTGACCTTATTTCCTTGACAGCACTTGTGATGGCTTTCAATTTTGCCATGTGGGAAAAGGTTTTTTGTAGCATGTGATGAATGAAAAGTTGTTGATGGTAGGCAAAACGAAGATTGAATCTGAAACTTTCTTCCTTTGGTGAAAGCAAAGAATTGATCAGTCTAACAAATACTTGAAACGAATTTCCACACACTCACACAAACGCCTTCATGCTCAACTGTCATTTTGAAGTTTCAACACAATGTATTTGTAAAAGAATCTTACTTGCAATCTGCAGGAATCGTTGAGACACTGGTTAAAGCAAAAATTCAATATGCCAAATTCGTTCAGGCAACTGTCAGAGAAATGGCAAAAGAAGTTCGAAATTCGAGTATTGGAGAAACCAATAGAAAGGCCAAAGAGCTTAATGAATTCTTGAAGAGGGTAGGAATGAGATTGCCGGTTCATCTCCTTTGAAGGTTGTTTTCCTAGTTACTACTTGTGCTCTGGAGAGAATTTATCCTTACTTGGACTTCTTTGTCTAGGTTAGAGCAGGTGCTTGTGTAAGAAACCAGGAAATTTTGGACTTTGCTGAGTTGTTACAGCGATGAACTTACTTTAGATAACATTGGCAGCTGCAGTTTTAACTGATGCATTATTGATCTATGCTGTTTATACATCTGTTTGTATTTAAACGTCTCTTCCTCAGAAAGTTTTCATTGGTTGTACCTGCTTTCAGGCCTGGATTAGTGAATATGTGCCGATACATGGGGATGAGCCCATTTGGTACAGATGGCTATTTGAGATACATACTTCGCAAGAAACTCCAAAGGCGAACTTTTTCAGTCCTGAAATAATATAATCTGAAGTTTTCGACTGTGAAGATATCTGAACTGCTTTCCGTGATTGGTTGATGCAGAATATGTAACCTGTTTGTAGTAGCCGAGATTCTGATGTTAAAATTTCTCACATCCCTTGTCCGTCGAGTTGTATGAGCTTTCCCTGCACCTGAAAAGAGGTGACGATACAGGTTGCTATGGTCTGTTTCCCTTGTATTGGCTCAGGATTAAGGAAGAGGACCAATCAATCCAAGCAAAGGGCATAGAGTCTCTTTCGGAAGCTGAACTTCGCAAAGATTGTAGAGAGAGGGCCATGCTCGGACTTCTCTTGGTGGAAGAAATGCGTCAGCAGGTTCTCTTCTTACTGTAATTAATGGTTTGGATGGTCGCAATGAAGTAATTCATGTCATTGTGCAATTGAAATGCGTAGTAATCTGGGGGTAGAAGACTGACTTTTTATTGTAAAATATATCCAGCTGAATCTATCTTGCTTTCTTCGTGATTGGCCAAGGACTTTCCCTGAATTTGAGATAGAAGAAGACTCACTCTGCCTTTTATCCCTGGGTCATCATCTTGACAAGGACGTCGAGTCCAAGGCTTGTTCTGCAGCTTAATGATTGTTGGACTTGTCTCTCAATCACTCGTTGCCATCTTCTCTTTTGATCTTTTCCTGGTAAGCTATATCAGAGTGGTTTGTGTCTTACTTGTTGTCCTTCTGGTGGTGTAGTATTTTATTCCAAACCACACCCCTTCCCGTTTTGTTATGTCATGGACTCAGAGGTTATGGAAACTCTTGTGCGGACGAAGAAAGAGACGGAAAATGGCAGAGGGAGCTATGAGGAAGAAGAAAGTCGCGATCTTGGAACTGAATTCGTGATCCTACCAAGAGGGCGTCGGAGATGATCGGCAATATAGGCAGAAGAGTACAGGCAGAAGAAGACACTACAAAAAAAATGAGGTTTTAGCAACGGGATTTGCGATGAAAAATTGGCAAAATTCGTCGCTAAACTAAGTTGCAACGATATTTGCGACAAAAAAAATTTCATCGCCAATTCGGCGTCGCAAAATTTAACAAACAAAATTTGAACTTTCGTCGCTAATTTGCCACGAAAACATTTGTGGTAAAATTCGTCACTAATTTACGACGAGAAACGGCCATGGCAAAATTTGTCACTAATTTGTGACGATAAACATTCGTGACCAATTCGTGGCAAATTAGCGCGAACATTATTCGTGGAAAAATTTGTCTCTAATAGCGATGAACCAGCAAGAGGATTTCCACAAAATTTGCCATCGAAAATAGCAATGAAAATAATTCGTCACCAACTCGGGGCAAAATTTAGCAATGAAATTTTTGTAACTTTTGTCGCTAAATTGCAACGAAAATGAATTCGTGGCAAACTATATTTGTGACAGAAATCGTTGCTAATTAGCGATGAAGTTTTACTAACGGCATTTGCCACAAAAGTTGCGACGAAAATAGCAATGAAAATAATTTCGTGGCCGACTTTGGTCAGAAAATTTAGCGACCAAATTTTTTAAACTTCCGTTGCTAAATTGCAACAAAACTTAGTTGTCACTAATTTGCGATAAACATTATTCGTGGGAAAAGTTCGTTGCTAATAGCGACGAAAGTTAGCAACGAAATTGTGACGAAAATAGCAACGAAAATAATTTCATCGCTAACTCAAATCACAAAATTTAGCAAAAAATTTTAATTCGTCACTTTTAATTGAATTTGCCACGAAAATTTTCGTCAGCGTTAAATGACATTTGCCACGAAAATTTTCCGTCAGTAATTCGTTACCCAAAGAAAAATTGTAATTTCGTCGCTAAAATTATATATAAGGAACATTTGCAACGACACATCACGGAAGCTCAACATTGTGGCTCCACAGAAAAAAATGTTCCTAACCTCCCATTTGAAATCCCCGCCCTCATTAGCAACTTTCATAGTCATTAAAATATAAAGGTAAAGTGATAAGAGTTACTATTTAACGTGCAAATTCCATGCCCACAATATCACGAAATGAGGATTCTATTAAAAAAAGGCACCGTAACATCCACAAAATTACTACATATCTCGATTTGTCACTATTAGAAAACTATGATGTCTGTCGACACAAGAAAAAACGAAACAACCGAGAAGGGATTGCTACAACATTGAAAACAAAAAATAATCGAAAGGTTAATTGCCAATAAGCAGACAAAAAATTACTGAAAAGTACCAAACTAAGTTAAACGTCAAGGACCTGAAATCACACGTAATATTATCGAACCTTCACTTCCTGCATCTCATGAAAACCATCTTCAACTTTAACAATGTGAGTTGCTGCACCATAAAAAATATACCCGACTAATAAGCCTATCGCAAAGAAAAAAAATGCAGTAGTAGAGGGCAGCCCATGATGGCGAGCCTTCTGATGATATATGCTCAGCAAAAAAGAAAAGGAAAGGGCAAGAATCAGATCCTCTGGAAATTGTCCACTCAGATGAAGTCTCCATAAATGAACCACTAACCTACAAATCATTTGATGCTTCCTAAATGGATCACCAAAATCAAGTTTGCTCTCATGTAGAAGGGACAAGTCGCCCTCTTGATATAATGACCATACATGACAAGTGGTTCAAAAGAGTTTGTTACATCGTACACATTGAACAAGATTGCCTGATTTCATCCAGCTACCCAGGTAGATTCTCCACGAGAGATTCCACTTCAAAAGATCCTCCAGATATCTGCATTAATTCAAATTGGTCATGACTTCAGCACATCCATGCTTGCAAACTTAATATCAAGAATACCAAATTCAAAAGATGTAATGTACACAAGGAAAGCAACTTTTGCTCCTGTGTTAAGATGTGAAAGTACATTTGAATTAATCACAACAAACAGTAGCTACTACTCCTCCTTACACTAACAACTCCATATATTAATATGTTGATAATTAGTTCTGATTGATACTTCTTTGTTATTTTTGACTTACTCTCTAACCTACCACCTTCCATACAGACATTTTATGTACATTATATGACAAACTCTATGTTTGCATTGGTTATAGAAAGAAGCTGATAAGCAATGTTAGAGAAGCTGCTGGTAAAGAGCCATGGTAGGCCCAGGACATCTGTTGTAACTTGATCCAATCATTAAAGGATATTGGTACAGAAGGAGACTTGCAATTATATTTATCTGGAGGGAAGTCTCATTATATTATTATCATGCATCAAAGGAAAAACATTATTTATCTTTATTCAAACACAGACCTTTCCTCCAAAGCATCAACCACTACAAGAGCCTTCTTTGAAAGGCTTCCAAGGAATGTCTTTACCTATACTAGGAGAAGGATGTAGATAACACTATGAACAAAGCTTGCAATAGGAAATATCTGAGAAAAGATAATCATTTAGCTAAATATAGCCATGTTATAGGGCAAACAAGACCAAAGAAGTGAATCATCTTGCTCACTTCATCTTTTTTTTTTTTTTTGCAAATCATCAAGCAACCGTTTCATTCTCGCTGCATAAGCAAAAAATTCTTACCATTTATCAATCAAACGATTGACAAAGATCATCATCATCACATCAAGATAATTGTCATTGTGTTGCTCATTATTATGCCCATCACCTACTTGATTAGTGGGAGGTACAGGAGGAACCTGTTCTTGATTAAGGTTGAGGTGTCGCAAGATCAATTGCGTTGAGACTCTAAAGATCTGATTTGTTTATCTTTTGTGACAATTGTTGTTTGCCATTTTTATTTCTTCATCCTTCTCTACAAGTATATGTTTCAGTCGGATCAATTCTTGGGTCATTTGCTCCTCAATTCATGTCCTTCTTGAAACAACAGCATTGGATGATGAAGTTGCAGCAACATTTGTTGAATATATCCTTGACAGGGATCCATCCCAAATATTTTGCATCTTTTCATCCCACTCGATACCTACCCATAATGTCATATTGTCAGACCCTCCACTCGATTGCTCAGACCCATCAACACCATCACCACCACTAGCAGTACTCATTAAAAGTCCATCATATTTTTCCTACATTAACAATATATATGAAAATAAAATAACTTTATATATAACTACCATCAATATTAAAAACATTTATTATTTTCATTGTAGTTAACCTTATATACCTTAATAGTTTTTGCTCGATCGCTAGTCCATTGTCTTATCTTTTTTTTTTGAAATGTGGTTCAAATGTAGCAGTATATATCGATTCCATCTCTAATTCATCTGCCTATAAAATATAAACATAAATGAGTAATTAAATTAAATTAACCTACAGTATGTTTAACAAAATTACTATTCTTTTTTTCTATGCTCTCCAATGCTAATAGAGGCCCCAGCATATGTTGGCAAACCCTTTACTAGAACGAAGCTTGATTCTTCTTATTCTGTTCACTTCTTTGCTTATTCTTTCAGTTCCCACGTTTTCTTCATTTTTGTCCAACTGTCACCTGTAATAAAATCTGGCTTCATTTGACTTGTTTTAGCTTTATTAATCACATTTCATTTGTGATCACCGGCTTTTTTCTTGAAAATTCTTTTAACTTCATCATTTTCCATTTCATCCCAGTTGAATTTTCGCACAATAAATAGAAAAATAATGGGTCTTACTTACACCGAACTTAGTTTGTGAGAAAATGAATGGCAAAACTTATCTTGAACTCATTTCACCACAAATCCTTTACTTCTTTTGGAGCACTGCTGTAACTAATCCACTCCCCCTCCAATAGTTAATTACTATTTTATTAAGTTGCCTCACAATATACGTAGCATTCGTGAATCTATAAATAGGTTAGAACGATATCAACAATTCAGTTGACATCCATATCTAAAATCAAAATGAAGGGATGACGCTAAATATTACAAATTTCAATAAAAAAAACTTACAATCTCCATATGGGCATATCATGGATCGTGTATCTTCTTCACCTATGCTTCCTCATCATTCGAGTGTTGTATTAAAGGAGATGGAACTGAAGTAGAATTCAGTTGCATGTGTCCAGATCATACCCCTAATATGTCTTGAGCGTTGGAGGAAGGGCCCAATGTGTCCATGTTGTCCATCAGTATGTAGTCGTTAAGGGTTAGATGTAAGGAGAGGGGAAGAGGAAAATGAGGGGACAGGTCGAGGAGCGAAGCAAGAGGTTGGTCTTCTTTGTGAAACTGCACCACGCATGTAACCTCCACATTTATACTGACAAGTAGGAAGGTTAGACAAATATCTTAAAAAATATGAAACAGGTATTAGAGACACATAATGACGTACATCATGAAGTTTACTTTTATTTAATAGAGCAAGAGACAAACTTGGAAAATGAAACAAACTTGCTATCGCCTCTATTAATAGGCAATCTCTGATATTGCAGGAACCTATTGAAATTGTCCACATCAGATTCCATGAAAAATAAAGGGGAGCATATTACATAACATTATATACTGCAAACAAAGGATGAAGGACCAAGAAGAGTTGGACTTTTGGATAGCCCATGAAGTAGTCAGCACATAAATACCTTCTCAATCATAGTGTCTCTCAAGGATAAGTACGTGAATCTGCAGCATCTATCAATAGTATGGCAAACTTCAATTATCTGTGTGTGCCAAACATGCATTCATGCCTAAGACAAGTTCACACTAATCTTTAGAAAAAGAAAGCTACCAATGACCCATTAGTTCAACCTCAAAAGCTGAAGTTTGTTCTCTTCTAATGTCCTAGGAAGCTCTAAAATTAAGATTGTTCATAGGTCAAACTGAAACCATGTAGTCTTGGCAATGGATTGGTTAAGCGATAATTAATTCACATGGAACGTCAGACAAAGATCAAGGCCTTGATTAGTTGAGTTGGATTGATTTGCTAAGGTAGGGTAATAGATAGAAATTAAGCTGTCGTACCAAATAATACATAACCAAGGTAGGAGAGGCAAAAGAAAAATTCACCTCTATGGAAGCATAAGCTTCTTTTTTAAGATCACCAAAGAAAAAACATGGATTGAAAAAGAAACACAAGCTACCTAATCCATCTTAAGTAATTACAAGTTTTGCTACCAGTGAAAAGTAATAAAGAAGAGTAGTATAAGTTCTGCTAACAGTGAAAAGTAGTTGGCATTCCCATCCTACGTTATACAAACTCAAAGACACTAGCAAACCATACTCCAAACCATCACAAACAAGATGTTCCAGAGAACTAGGTGCAAAAAAAATCAAAAGAAAGCAAGATCTTAGCAATGGGAGTCACCTCAAAGAATGAGAGGTAACGTAGATATGCATACAAATCAAAGAGCCCAATACCTTTGTGTCTCTTGAAAGAAGCAAAGAACACAACTGTGCCCAAAGCAAACAATCGCAACCTAAAAACGCATATTTAAGGGCAGAATGGACTAGGCTTCTCGAAATCAGGATTGGAAAAGGGGCAAAGAGTAGAGTTTGACTCCACTTACTAAGAGACAAGACAAAGGGGCACTTTGTACTTCATTGCACTTCATTGCAAACTCGACACTATGGAGTGCCGATTCTTGCGACCTTTTGAGCTCAACTGAAAGCTAAGCAATGCAGGTCTAACGCTCAAGTAATTGGACTATGTGTCGAAGAGCGGAGTATGTGGAAACATAGCAGAGCATAGAGCAAGAGCAGAGCAACCTTAATTCACACCACATTCAATATAACTGTCTTCCACAATATTCACAAAGACACAAGTACAAAGGAAAGTAGAATAATTTTGCCTTTTTAAGCTCCATCTCAAATGCCAAAAAAAAAAAAAATAGTCAAAAGCAAGGATCTTTGACTTCCAGACTAAAGCAACAATGTGAAACAACACGTAAAACAAACGGACCCAGAAAAGTTAGCTAAATGTCGCACTTTTTGACTCATAAATGTACAACAATGTCCATGCATCTCTCAATTCAACCGTGCACAGAACACCACACACATAGACCCACGAACCATTCCAAAAATTTGGCCGACACAAAGATGAACAATTCCCTTAGGGTTTTCTTACTCTTATCTAGTAGAGCAAGCAAGGAAATCAAATATGTGCTCACAATGACTTGGTTTTACATCATCATAGTTAAATTTCTAGATTGTTTCGAAGAAATGAAAAGAACCCTTCTAGTCTCCTTCAATTCAGTCCTGAGCAAAATCAAGTAACCACCGATCGAGGTTTTCATTATAGTGTAATTCTTTCTGGTAATTTCAATTGAATCAAATACCTCCACATACTTCCTTTCTTGTGGATGTTTGGACTTATAGGGGTGAACTAGCAAAGTACTGAGATGACAAGTATCAAATGTGACTTGTGTTGAGCCTTAAAGGCACTAAAAGTAGACAAATACCATTTTTAGACCCATCCTACAGGTGTTGTAAACTCAACTGAGAAGTATTACAAATATTTGGTGAAAGAAAGGGCAAGGAGGGGGCCC
>JAGVVM010003629.1:0-19352 GCA_019149425.1 Psidium friedrichsthalianum
GGAACACAGTCCTAGCGGAAGAACCGATCGTATAGCATGAAGACTTGCGATATTATTTGTCAATAGACGACATGGCCTAATGAGAACAGTAAGCAGGGTGAAGAAATCAGAGAGTCGTAGTTCTCCTCTCGCAGGACATTGGATGCGTCGTTTGCTTTCCGTGAGTGTAAGATCGAAACCTTGCTATAATGGTAGGGGTCCTAGATTCATGAATGTTAGCTGTAGTTGTTTAGCTCTCCTTTTTTTTTACCACACGAGTACGTGGTTCGTGGGGCTCGATTGTTCTCATCTTCATCTCTTCTTTGTTATTAGGTTGGTCTCCCCGAACCTTCTTTGTTGTTCTAAATACACATTTCTCCGCCATAGGCAACCTAAAACTTCCGACTCTCCACTGACGCACTTTCCCACTCACACTGATCATCTCCATCACGGTCCACCGAGCTCGGACTATGTAATCACCACCTGCCATCGGTGGCGATGACCATAAGAAGTTCGTCTTCCGGAAATAGAGTCCTCTGGCAAGCTGATGGCGGCACGGACTACCACTGCCAAGTGAAGCCATGGAAATCGGTGATGTAGCTTTGGGTGAACATTTCTCTCCTGAGGTTCTGGCTTCATGCAGCTTGCTATTTGATCAGGTGACGCCTAACCTCTCGAATTTTATTAAGTCGGTGTAATATTTGTGGTGGATTTTAAATTCGATTCTGTTGGTGCTACACTTGCGCGAGGAACTTGAAGTATGTGTCGTTGAATTTGTTCGAGAGAATGCTGAATCGGTGTTCTTCGTAAGTTTAGTCTGTGTATGGCAGTGAATTCATTGGTGATCCACGTCGAGATGTGCTTTCATAAAGATGTGCGGCAGGTGATAGGTTTGCCAGGACAATTGATTGTGAAAACTTCATCACTGGGATTGGATTCTGTCAGCTAAGTTTTATGAGGAGCATGAAGAGGCAAAACCATAGAGGAGTGAAGATGCGACGGCAAGCCATCAGAGAGTTGTTTGACAGTTGAGTCCTTACCACTTGTTCAATCTGAAAACCAAATTGACTTGGAGTGGGAGATTAATATGTACATCGGTTGCTGTTTTTGCTTTAGTGTGGTTAGAGCCATACCAGTTTAACAGTTAGGTGGGATTTGCATCTGAATTACAGGACCAATATGTTGTATAATCATTATTCAGGAGTTTTGTGACCAGTATATTGTACGGACACATGCAGGATTCTGATTACACAGCTATTAGACACGCATTTATTCAATTAGTAGCTTCATATTGATGCTGAATATTTTTACTGCTGGACACTTGATGCCAATTTCCTCTTGAATTGCTTGTATGCATTCAGGCATGCTCCAGAATTTTTATTTTCACATTTTTTTCCTCATGACAAGTAACAAGACCTATTTGCTATTCTTATATAAGGCGAAGGTTGTTTTCGATAGCCTCGATGTTCCTTTGGGTAGAAAACTGATTTTCAGTAACCACGTGTATTTGAGATATATTACTTCATTTTCTAATCAAGATGATTAGTATTCAATCAATTAGTGAATGGTTTTAGACTGTATTTTTTGATTGAACAGCTATGCGATTGTTGAGGACGGGCACATCATTGTGGCAGGAAGAAACTGGATTAATGAGACATGAAATGTGTGGTTTATCATTGCTTCTCCCTCCCTTGCATAAATTTGGCCAACAGCACTTTGTTATTGTTCTGAATTGATACCCTATCTTGTAGTTATTGTTGCTCATTTTACGTTTCTCCCATGATTATTTCTTTAAATGGAATTTTCCACGCATTTAGGCTGTAAATGGTTTTGTTCCCAATGTTCTTTCGTTAAATATGACTACTGTTAACACTAGCAATAATCTGGCTTTATTAGGCACAATGTTTTATGTATTTCATTTACCCTTGTGCTCTGTCTGGAACTATGTTTGTGGTCTTTATCAGCTTTTGTGAAATTCCTAACATTGTTTCCTTAGGCCATATGTAGCTAGACTTTGGTATACTTAACGGGTATAAAAATGATTGTGAGCATTGAATTGCCTTTTAAGATGTAAGAACCTGCTTCTTGGGTACATTTTTTTCACACAATGGCTACATCTACACAAATAGATTAAGCCTGGTTTCTGGTAGAGATCATCTCTTATCTAATAGCGTAGCCTTGTAATCATTTATAGTTATGTGCTGACAAAAAACACTACTATAAACGACTTTGTGGACAGTATTAAATAGTTGATATGAGCAATAGTTGGCCCTTTTAGTATCTTGTTGAGCATGATGAAAAAACAAAGGCACATTGCTATAGGGATACATAAAAAGTGCTGTTAGAAAAGGTGGAGGTGGCCAATCCAATAAGAAGACGCTTTTTCATGTGAGGTTCTCAGCAACTTCAAGTGAGCAAAACTTGTTGATATCATGTGGTACATGCCTTGATCAACCTTCTATATAGCTAGTTAGATAACTTTTCGGAGAAAACATTCTCATGAAATGCATTTCCTAAATTTATGATGAGACTCCACTAAGAGCAACTTTCTCTCTGGCAAAGCTCCGAAGTTTGATATGCTTTCGTTTTTCTTGGGCTTTCAGAGGCAACAAGACATGCAGAGATGGACACTCTTAATGTTCTTCTTGAACAGTGGCAGAGGATGAGATTTTCGGCTGTAGAAGTAGCGGAAAAGTTTTTAACATGTTGACATGGGAACTATGCATAATTTATGCAGCAGCATTCTCGATCATTGGTACATATTGATCATATTGGACTAACTAAACTTCCCTGAAATTTGTTTGTTCCAAATGATGAGATGACTCTTAGCCACTTTAGGTATAGAGGCAGCATATTATAACTGTACAAATGATAGGAGGCTGGCTTGATCCTATCGTTGCATTCAAGTACCTCTGAGGCATGCATTAGGTTAGTTTCTGAACTTTTTGTTGTTGTTGATTTCATATCTACTTAGCTCCACTTTAAAATTGTGACATATGACAATTGACAACTCAAGCTTATTGGAGGTTTATGATTCCTTGGATAATGCAACACATAGCCATGAAGATAAAAAAAAAGGTTTATGGAACCAATTTTCCAGATTTTCTATCCTTTTTCCTAGTCTAAATGAAAGAAAGTGGAGTTTCCCGAAGCCCCAAGAATTCAAGTTTATATTAATTCTTCCTATTCTTGCTTAATTTCTTTTTCTTAAATTCTTCATGACTGGTTAACCATTTTCCTTCTTCTTCTTCTTCTTTTTTAATGTCGCCTAGACACTACAAAAAAACCGGGTTTTAGCAACGGATTTCGCGACGAAATATTTCACAAAATTCGTCGCTAACTAAGTTGCGACGAATTTTGCGACGAAATTTTTTTCGTCGCTAATTCGGCGTCGCAAAATTTAGCGACGAAATATTTCACATTTCGTCGCTAATTTGCGACGAAATAAATTCGTCGCAAAATTCGTCGCTAATTTCCGACGAAAAACAATTGTGGCCAAATTCGTCGCTAATTTGCGACGAACCATATTTGTGGCAAAATTCGTTGCTAATTAGCGACGAATTTTAGCGACGGCTTTTGCCACGAAATTTGCGACGAACATAGCAACGAACACAAAATTTCATCGCAAATTGAGTCACATAATTTGCGACGAAAAATTTCATAGAATTCGTTGCAAATTTATTTAGCGACGGATTTTGCAACGAAAAAAGTTTCGTCGCTAATTCACACGGCAAGCTTTAGCGACGAAAAGTTCCCCCTTAGCGACGGCTTTTGCCACGATTATATTTCGTCGCAACTTGGCGACGAACTCCATTTGTGGTAAAATTCCGTCGCTAATTAGCGACGAAGGCTTCGCAACGTATTTTGCCACGGAGGTTGCGACGAAAATAATTTCATCGCCGGTCACGAATTTAGCGACGAAATTTTGTATCTTTCGTTGCTATATTTCGCCAAAAATAAATTCGTGGGAAAGTTCGTCGCTAAATTGCAACAAAATTCTGCCCGAAATGCCGGCACTAATTTGCGACGAAATTTTTGTTTGTAAGGTATGTTTGTTTTTTGTAAGGGTAGCGACGAAATTGTTTATGTCACTAATTTTCGACGAACCATCGATGCCGATTAGCAATAATATGAATTTAACAAATTGAGCAACGACATTTGCACGAAAATTTTCGTCACTAATTTATCACGAATGCTGTTCGTTAAAAAAATCGTTAGGAAAGAAATTAGCTTTCATATATTTGAAGAGCCAGGACCTCCCGACAATAAAACAAAGAGAATTCTTGTTATACTTGCCCAACCACAATTATATCTTTTCTCCACAAAAAAATGTTCATAAATATCAAAACCTAACCTAACAGAAATGTGTCCATAATATCTCAAGAAAATATAATGCTTCTGTATAAGTCAATAATGTATTTGTACATACGGATTGTTCTCCCTTTCAACTTAAATAACCAAAACTAACAATCCATAAATAAAGCGATGGATGCCATAGAAGAACATGAGGGAAAGCTCCTTTTCACCTGTCTGTATCATGAAGCCTTTAATGACCCCGATGAAAGATGAGAAATGCTTTTCTAAACTCCAGTTCGGTCAGAGCATTCAGGTGGGGGCTAGCTGCTTGTCCATTGCCATTTTCCAAACTTGGAAGAAGTCTCAGACTTCCAACCTGTTGATCTCGCATGGTAGAGCTTGCAAATCCATTGTCTAGCAAAAATACTCAGCTCAAACTTTATTTACAAACTTTGAACAAACTATCTTGCCAGAAAAGCACCCAGAAGATGAAAAGAAGATATAGTTTTGAGCATTAGTTTTTATTCAATTTCCAAACAATAACACATGTAACCAAAGGCCATTCCATGCGATTCACTCTCACCGCAGAATAGGACAATGAACATAAAACAAGAGAAAAACACCACATCAGCACAATGTTCTACGCATACTTTGAACAATCCATGTTCATCATTATACTTTAGTTGGATGAATGATTGATCAAATGCCCGATAGAGGAATGACCCAGTTGAAAAAACTTCATCCATGTCAGCCAAACTGCGCTTGAAGTTATACAACCATCAGTATTTCTCTTCAGAATTGGCATATGCTGCGAGTTTCTCTTCCAAGGCCTCCACAAGATCGCGGTACTCAAAGAATGCAGGGTATGACTGTAGACCAATCAACACAGGAACTCAATAACTATTACTGCTTCCAAGAAAGTTGTAAAATCCACGTGCACAGCTTATGCTTCCAATGACTCAAGCTGTCGTATAAAAATGAAAAAAGTCTTTACCTGTAGAGTGACGCTGTAAGCCCTCCACAAGCGCAAGTCATGCCGAAAAAGGTCAAATAGGACCTTCAAAGATTTCCCACAAGCAAATAAGTCAGTTAGCCATCTTCACTAAAAGAACATACATTTATACTATTAGAAACTCAAAACCATATCAGATAAACTTCTGAAATTACCATTCCATCTGCAGAGAAGACAAAAAAAAAAAAATAGTGGCAATACCGTTACACAAATTGTATATAGTTATACCTCAGACCGCCTCAAGAGAGTAGCAAGAACAACTATCCACTCCTTGAACTTGACGGAGCACATATGAGCCAACAGAAACTCTGCATCCAATCGGCTTTGCAGCATACTCATCTGAAGCTGAATACGGTGAATTTTCTCAATCAGTAAGAATGTCATCAGATTCACATAGTCGATAAAACAGAACAGAATTAAGAAGACTTGGGTTCTGCCTATAATGTCTACGGTAGTTAAAATATGGATGTGGTGAGCCAGGGACGTGACAACTCCTCATTAAAGGCACATGGATATCTACTCCAACAAAGCTCATGCAGGAAAAGAAGCAGGTGTTGTATGTAGAGAACAGACACACGCGCGAATGCGTAGAGAGAGACAGAGATGCCTTTTGACCAATTAGTTCAAGCCCCGAGGCAAAACTCTCCAAGCGAGCAGAGCCATCTTTCTCGGTTGGAGATACTCCTGGCACATATTGCAGGCACACAAATCAGCCAATTGTCAAAGATTCTTGACAAGAAAAAAATCGTACGTTTTCCTCACCACCAAATCAAACTGCGTGCCTTTCCACAAAGGCAACAAGTTTCGAGAGTTCCTTTCCTGACATCAATAACTAGCATGGTTTTCTAGAATGTTCTTGACTGAAGTGACATGAGCACTATGCTCTTTGAACGAAGGGCTAAACAAAAGCAAAACTTCATTAGAATCATTCCGACGAGCAACGTAGTAATATCAAAGGACAATGTGAGCCAGTAAAAAACAGATGAATGACCTTCTGTAGTCTGCGGACTGCCTCTTGTAATTAGAACGAAATAAAAAATACCCTAAGAATCGAGGGGATAATCTGTCTGAATCAGAAGATGCCTGTTCATAGTCCCTTCCAGATCTCAGCAAGAACCTCACCTACAAACCAAAGGATTTTAGAATGAGCAAGAATTCTCTCTACAAATAGAAAACGCAAATGCCGCAATTCGTACCAGCTCGCCCGCGAGTTCATACAAAGATTCATCAAGTGTTGCCTGCATAAGTTGGAAAAGCAAAGTAAGGCTGCATCTTTTGGAGAAAACTTATATAAAGAAGGGGCAAAAAGAAAATCCATTGAGACAAGAAACTTGGAGACAACTAGTAGCTACCTGCAATAAACGTAGGGCACTATACTGACTTACAGCAGGACCTTCGAGCTTTGCTATAACCTGTCCATAAAGATTGGAGTTGATAAAATTTGAGGTCCCACAAGGAAGACAAATTAAGAATCTAAGAAAAAATGCCTTTATCTGTGTGATTAATACTCCCCCTCATAGTCTACAGGCAAATAGGAAAAGAGGAGATCTTTCACATAGAATAAAAGAAAGGGATTTCTAGATGAGTAACATAAGGAGAAACATTATCCACAAGCATAGTATTGATAGATGAAGATCTAATCCTCATACCAGTATGTAGCAAGCTGCTGTCCTGTACCATCTTCTTTGGAAACATTCCTCAAACAACCTTCAAAAGTTGATGAGTAGTGTAAATATTCTAGGATCTTCAAGAGAAAAGAGAAAGAAAATACTCAAAGGCACATCTTTAATGAATAACTTACTGAAAGAGCACATAAGATGGCTATTTATAGAGCATGAGACACGCTAACATATCCCAATTTCTTATTTATGACTTGCTAATTCTTGACTAGTATGGATAAATATACTTCAACAAGTAGCAGCAAGTAGCACTTGTTGAAAAAAATATATATAGGTTTTTCCTTCCTTTTGCTAAATTAAACTTCTCAGCAATGTTGTCATATTACAGGTACTTCTATCGCTGCTGGATAAACACATGCCATCATCATGAATGGTAGCATCAAAACAGACATGCAAACACTTTATTCTTGCAGGCATTTCATTGACATTATGGAAAAGATCTACTTCATGATGTGCATTAAAAGCTAGCGACCAGGAAAAAGATTATTTCAAAAGTCAAGATAGCAGTATGCTACACTTGTCAAGTCCTCCTTGTGATGCTACTTCCTTGATTAACAGTATATCAGCAGTCCAGCACATTAGTTAAGATGAAAGCAATAGGTCAGGAAAGTACTCTGTTGATCTTCCAGCGGCAGAAAACAGATCAGCCCAATGACGACCATCATTTTTCCTAGCAACGCTGACGACCACATCAAAATACTCGGGAAAGTTTCTTATCAAATCACAGGTCTTCTCCAGAAGAGTGAAACTGGTCGCACATTTAAGGCCATTATTCCGGTGCTTGCTTATGTTTTGCCTGTGATTTGCAATTTATTATAGTAAGAGACAATGAAAAGCCAAAAAAAAAATTATTAAAGTATAAATACATCAAAAGGAAAGTTCATAATTAGTATTCACAACTGAAACTGCAAGAGGGAAAAGCCAACTTCCAAGCAAAGGCTCTAGCCAATCCACAAACACCACAGACTACCAAGTAATTAAATGCTTAGAAAATGCTTGCAGAAATCCCCAGATAGTTAGTTTAAAAGGAAAGTAAAGGAAAGTACAGAGAAAAGATTCACGCGACCAAAAGAACTGATAAATATAGGGTAACACAAGCTTTCTCGTAGGGGTTGTAACAATTAAAATGGTAATAATTAAAAGAAAGACAATGGCAAGAAATAAGACATCACTCAGGCACATAACTCTCAATGAGGTTAAAATCTAAATATGACAGAATTACCTGGAAATTTCTGCATCAAAGACAGTAAAAAGAAGCCACTACAGACAGTGAGAAAAGTGAGGCTTCTCTGCTGATAATTCTGCAAGCCTCAAAGCTTCCTGACTTTTGTTCCTCTAGAAGTCAGAGATAGAGATGCAACAAGGGGAAAAATCTTCTTAATAATACTGTCGTCTCAATATTGTAACACTGTCATGCAAGGCCAATTTGGATTCACAAAAGTTAAAAATTATAAACTACATGAATCAGCTGTTTTGAGCCAACTACTAGGATGATAATTCAGAGATCAAGTTCTCAATAGATTCCAATTAATATTCTATTCTCCAGCTCCACCAAGCAATAAAACACCAAGTCCAAATAAGAGGACCATCTGTTGATAGGGGTGTTACCTGAAGGAGGTGGCGAAGTAGACAATGCAATATAGTCTGCGCTTGAGGAGAAGGTTCAAAACATGGGAATTCTGTACAAGCTGGAAAAGACAGTCGCTGAGAAACACCAACCACAACCCCCACATTTGAAGGGCTAATCGGATTTGCGCCATCGATGGGTCTCTGGACTTCAATCGACGGAGAAGAGGATGCCCGGCACGGAAGGGTGAATAACCTCAGGGGCTCGTTGAGGTCGTTGGCCGTGCAATCGTGAGCCACGTGAAGGCGGAGGCGGAGCAGAGCCGAGCAGAGCCGGAGGCGTCTCTGGAAGTCAATCGACGGAGAAGAGGATCCGGCACGGAAGGGTGAATAGACGTCAGGGGCTCGTTGAGGTCGTTGGCCGTGCAATCGTGAGCCGACGGTGAAGACGGAGGCGGAGGCGGAAGCCGGAGGTGTCTGGCACAGGGCGCTTTCGTCATGGTCAAATTTTTTTGAGCGTGCTAACAGTAACAGAAGGTCAAGCAAGAAGTGAATCTGCCGCGGAGAGAGAGTTTTTAACTTTTCAAAGTCGCTCATTAGCGACGAACAGAACATTTTCGTCGCTAATTTGCGACGAACTTATTGCGTCGTCGCTAATTTGCGACGAAAATGTTCTATCCGTCGCTATTTTGCTACGAATTTTTAAATTCGTCGCTAATTTTGTTTGGACTAATTAGCGACGAATTTGGAAATTCGTCGCTAATTTTGCTACGAATTTCCAAATTCATCGCTAATTTTCTGACGATTTTTTGTTTGTGGCTAATTTTGTGACGAATTTTCCGAATTCGTCGCTAACTTTGCGACAAATTTCTAAATTCGTCGCAAATTTTCTGACGATTTTTTTGTTTGTGGCTAATTTTGCGACGAATTATGAATTCGTCGCGAATTTTGTTTGGGCTAATTAGCGACGAATTTGGAAATTCGTCGCTAATTTTGCTACGAATTTATAAATTCGTCGCTAATTTTGCTACGAATTTCTAAATTCGTCGCTAATTTGTTTGGGCTAATTAGCGACGAATTGGGAATTCGTCGCTAATTTTGCTACGAATTTTCTAAATTCGTCGCTAATTTTCTGACGATTTTTTGTTTGTGGCTAATTTTGCGACGAATTTCCGAATTCGTCGCTAACTTTGGCAACAAATTTCTAAATTCGTCGCGAATTTTTCTGACGATTTTTTTGTTTGTGGCTAATTTTTGCGACGAATTTGGAAATTCGTCGCTAATTTTGCTACGAATTTCTAAATTCGTCGCTAATTTTGTTTGGGCTAATTAGCGACGATTTGGAAATTCGTCGCTAATTTTGCTACGAATTTCCAAATTCGTCGCTAATTTTTGTTTGGGCTATTAGCGACTAATTTGGAAATTCGTCGCTAATTTTGCTACGAATTTCTAAATTCGTCGCTAATTTTCTGACGATTTTTTGTTTGTGGCTATTTTTGCGACGAATTTCCGATTCGTCGCTAACTTTTGCGACAATTTCTAAATTCGTCGCTAATTTTCTAACGATTTTTTGTTTTGTGGCTAATTTTGCGACGAAATTATGATTCGTCGCTAATTTGTTTGGGCTAATTAGCGACGAATTTGAAATTCGTCGCTAATTTTGCGACGAATTTCTAAATTCGTCGCTAATTTAGCCCAACAAATTTAGCGACGAATCATAATTCGTCGCAAAATTAGCCACAAACAAAATTCGTTAGAAAATTAGCGACGAATTTAGAATTGTCGCAAAGTTAGCGACGAATCGGAAATTCGTCGCAAAATTAGCCACAAACAAAAACGTCAGAAAATTAGCGACGAATTTAGAAATTCGTAGCAAAATTAGCGACGAATTTCCAAATTAGTCGCTTATTATTGCCCAAACAAAAATTGCGACGAATTTGGAAATTCGTAGCAAAATTAGCGACGAATTTCCAAATCGTCGCTAATTAGCCCAAACAAAATTTAGCGACGAATTTAGAAATTCGTAGCAAAAGAGCGAATTTCCAAATTCGTGAAATTAGACAAAAAAAATAAAAAAAGAAAATTCGCGACGAATTTAGAAATTTGTTGCAAAGTTAGCGACGAATTCGGGAAAATTCGTCGCAAAATTAGCCACAAACAAAAAATCGTCAGAAAAATTATTAGCGACAATTTAGAAAATTCGTAGCAAAATTAGCGACGAATTTCCAAATTCGTCGCTCTAATTAGCCCAAACAAAATTAGCGACGAATTAGAAATTCGTAGCAAAAATTAGCGACGAATTTTAAATTCGTAGCAAAAATTAGCGACGAATTTCCAAATTCGTCGCTAATTAGCCCAAACAAAAATTCGCGACGAATTCAAAATTCGTCGCAAAATTAGCCACAAACAAAAAAATCGTCAGAAAATCTGCGACGAATTTAGAAATTTGTCGCAAAGTTAGCGACGAATTCGGAAAATTCGTCACACAAATTAGCCCACAAACAAAAAATCGTCAGAAAAATTAGCGATGAATTTGGAAATTCGTAGCAAAATTAGCGACGAATTTCCAAATTCGTTGCTAATTAGTCCCAAACAAAAATTAGCGACGAATTTAAAAATTCGTAGCAAAATTAGCGACGGATAGAACATTTTCGTCGCAAATTAGCGACGACGCAATAAGTTCGTCGCAAATTAGCGACGAAAATGTTCTGTTCGTCGCTAATGAGCGACGTGAAAAGTTAAAAACTCTCTCTCCGCGGCAGATTCACTTCTTGCTGGACCTTCTGTTACTGTTAGCACGCTCAAAAAAATTTGACCTGACGAAAGCGCCCTGTGCCAGACACCCTCCGGCTTCCGCCTCCGCCTCCGTCTTCACCGTCGGCTCACGATTGCACGGCCAACGACCTCAACGAGCCCCGACGTCTATTCAACCCTTCCGTGCCGGATCATCTTCTCCGTCGATTAGACTTCCAGAGACGCCTCCGGCTCTGCCTCCACGGCTCTGCTTCCGCCTCGCCTTCACGTTTGGCTCCCATTGCACGGCCAACGACTCAACGAGCCCCTGAGGTTATTCAACCTTCCTGCCGGGCATACTCTTCTCCGTCCGATTGAAGTCCAGAGACCCATCGATGGCGCAAATCCCGATTAGCCCTTTCAAATGTGGGGGTGGTTGTGGTTGGTGTTTCTCAGCGAATGTCTTTTCCAGCTTGTACAGAATTCCCATGTTTTGAACCTTCTCCTCAAGCGCAGACTATATTGCATTGTCTACTTCGCCACCTCCTTCAGGTAGCACCCCTATCAACAGATGGTCCTCTTATTTACACTTGGTGTTTTTGCCTGGTGGAGCTGGAGAATAGAATATTAATTGGAATCTATTGAGAACTTGATCTCTGAATTATCATCCTAGTAGTTGGCTCAAAACAGCTGATTCATGTAGTTTATAATTTTTACCTTTTGTGAATCCAAATTGGCCTTGCATGACAGTGTTACAATATTGAGAGAAGATTATTAAGAAGATTTTTCCCCTTATTGCATCTCTATCTCTGACGTCTAGAGGAACAAAAGTCAGGAAGCTTTGAGGCTTGCAGAATTATCAGCAGAGAAGCCTCACTTTTCTCACTGTCTGGAGTGGCTTCTTTTTACTGTCTTTGATGCAGAAATTTCCAGGTAATTCTGTCATATTTAGATTTTAACCTCATTAAGAGTTATGTGCCTGAGTGATGTCTTATTTCTTGCCATTGTCTTTTCTTTTAATTATTACCATTTAAATTTACAACCCCTAAGAGAAAAGCTTGTGTTACCCTATATTTATCAGTTCTTTTGGTCACGTAAATCTTTTCTCTGTACTTTCCTTTTAAACTATCTATCTGGGGATTTCTGCAAGTCATTTTCTAGTTAAGCATTTAATTTAATTACTTGGTAGTCTGTGGTGTTTGTGGATTGGCTAGAGCCTTTGCTTGGAAGTTGGCTTTTCCCTCTTGCAGTTTCAGTTGTGAATACTAATTATGAACTTTCCTTTTGATGTATTTTATTTTACTAATTTTTTTTTGGCTTTTCATTGTCTCTACTATAATAAATTGCAAATCACAGGCAAAACATAAGCAAGCACCGGAATAATGGCCTTAAAGGTGCGACCAGTTTCACTCTTCTGGAGAAGACCTGTGATTTGATAAGAAACTTTCCCGAGTATTTTGATGTGGTCGTCAGTGTTGCTAGGAAAAATGATGGTCGTCATTGGGCTGATCTGTTTTCTGCCGCTGGAAGATCAACAGAGTACTTCCTGACCTATTGCTTTCATCTTAATTAATGTGCTGGACTGCTGATATACTGTTAATCAAGGAAGTAGCTTCACAAGGAGGACTTGACGAGTGTAGCATACTGCTATCTTGACTTTGAAATAATCTTTTTCCTGGTCGCTAGCTTTTAATGCACATCATGAAGTAGATCTTTTCCATAATGTCAATGAAATGCCTGCAAGAATAAAGTCTGTTTGCATGTCTGTTCTGATGCTACCATTCATGATGGTGGCATGTGTTTATCCAGCAGCAATAGAAGTACCTGCAAATGACACATTGCTGAGAAGTTTAATTTAGCAAAAGGAAGGAAAAACCTATATATATATATTTTTTCAACAAGTGCTACTTGCTGCTACTTGTTGAAGTATATTTATCCATACTAGTCAAGAATTAGCAAGTCATAAGTACAGAAATTGGGATATGTTAGCGTGTCTCATGCTCTATAAATAGCCATCTTATGTGCTCTTTCAGTAAGTTATTCATTAAAGATGTACCTTTGAGTATTTTCTCTCTCCTTTTCTCTTGAAGATCCTAGAATATTTACACGACTCATCAACTTTTGAGGTTGTTTGAGGAATGTTTCAAAGAAGATGGTACAGGACAGCAGCTTGCTACATACTGGTATGCCTCTTAGATCTTCATCTATCAATACTATGCTTGTGGATAATTTTCTCTTATGTTACTTATCTAGAAATCCCTTCTTTTATTCTATGTGAAAGATCTCCTCTTTTCCTATTTGCCTGTAGACTATGAGGGGGAGTATTAATCACAGAGGAAAGGCATTTTTCTTGAGATTCTTAATTTGTCTTCCTTCTGGGACCTCAAATTTTAAACTCCAATCTTATGGACAGGTTATAGCCAAAGCTCGAAGGTCCTGCTGTAAGTCAGTATAGTGCCCTACGTTTATTGCAGGTAGCTACTAGTTGTCTCCAAGTTTTCTTGTCTCAATGGATTTTCTTTTTGCCCCTTCTTTATATAAGTTTTCTCCAAAAGATGCAGCCTTACTTTGCTTTTCCAACTTATGCAGGCAACACTTGATGAATCTTTGTATGAACTCGCGGGCGAGTGGTACGAATTGCGGCATTTGTGTTTTCTATTGTAGAGAGAATTCTTGCTCATTCTAAAATCCTTTGGTTTGTAGGTGAGGTCTTGCTGAGATCTGGAAGGGACTATGAACAGGCATCTTCTGATTCAGACAGATTATCCCCTCGATTCTTAGGGTATTTTTATTTCGTTCTAATTACAAGAGGCAGTCCACAGACTACAGAAGGTCATTCATCTGTTTTTTACTGGCTCACATTGTCTTTGATATTACTACTTTGCTGTCGGAATGATTCTAATGAAGTTTTGCTTTTGTTTAGCCCTTCGTTCAAAGAGCATAGTGCTCATGTCACTTCAGTCAAGAACATTCTAGAAAACCTGCTAGTTATTGATGTCAGGGAAAGGAACTTCGAAACTTGTTGCTTGTTGTGAAAGGCACACAGTTTGATTTGGTGGTGAGGGAAAACCTATACGATTTTTTTCTTGTCAAGAATCTTTTGACAATTGGCTGATTGGTGTGCCTGCAATATGTGCCAGGAGTATCTCCAACGAGAGAAAGATGGCTCTGCTCGCTTGGAGAGTTTTGCCTCGGGGCTGAACTAATTGGTCAAAAGGCATCTCTCTCTCTCTCTAAATCTATCTCTCGCGTCGTGTCTGTTCTCTACTTACAACACCTGCTTCTTTTCCTGCATGAGCTTTGTTGGAGTAGATATCCATTGTGCCTTTAATGAGGAGTTGTCACGTCCCTGGCTCACCACATCCATATTTTAACTACCGTAAAGATTATAGGCAGAACCCAAGTCTTCTTTAATTCTGTTCTGTTTTATCGACTACATGAATCTGATGACATTCTTACTGATTGAGAAAATTCACCGTATTCAGCTTCAGATGAATATGCTGCAAAGCCGATTGGATGCAGAGTTTCTGTTGGCTCATATGTGCTCCGTCAAGTTCAAGGAGTGGATAGTTGTTCTTGCTACTCTCTTGAGGCGGGTCTGAGGTATAACTATATACAATTTGTGTAACGGTATTGCCACTATTTTTTTTTTTTTGTCTTCTCTGCAGATGAAATGGTAATTTCAGAAGTTTATCTGATATGGTTTTGAGTTTCTAGTAGCATAAATGTATGTTCTTTTAGTGAAGATGGCTAACTGACTTATTGCTTGGGAAATCTTTGAAGGTCCTATTTGACCTTTTTCGGCATGACTTGCGCTTGTGGAGGGCTTACAGCGTCACTCTACAGGTAAAGACTTTTTTCATTTTTTATACGACAGCTTGACGTCATTTGGAAGCATAAGCTGTGCACGTGGATTTTACAACTTTCTTGGAAGCAGTAATAGTTATTGAGTTCCTGTGTTGATTGGTCTACAGTCATACCCTGCATTCTTTGAGTACCACGATCTTGTGGAGGCCTTGGAAGAGAAACTCGCAGCATATGCCAATTCTGAAGAGAAATACTGATGGTTGTATAACTTCAAGCGCAGTTTGGCTGACATGGATGAAGTTTTTTCAACTGGGTCATTCCTCTATCGGGCATTTGACCAATCATTCATCCACTAAAGTATAATGATGAACATGGATTGTTCAAAGTATGCGTAGAACATTGTGCTGATGTGGTGTTTTTCTCTTGTTTTATGTTCATTGTCCTATTCCTGCGGTGAGAGTGAATCGCATGGAATGGCCTTTGGTTACATGTGTTATTGTTTGGAAATTGAATAAAACTAATGCTCAAAACTATATCTTCTTTTCATCTTCTGGGTGCTTTCTGGCAAGATAGTTTGTTCAAAGTTTGTAAATAAAGTTTGAGCTGAGTATTTTTTCTGCTAGACAATGGATTTGCAAGCTCTACCATGCGAGATCAACAGGTTGGAAGTCTGAGACTTCTTCCAAGTTTGGAAAATGGCAATGGACAAGCAGCTAGCCCCCACCTGAATGCTCTGACCGAACTGGAGTTTAGAAAAGCATTTCTCATCTTTCATCGGGGTCATTAAAGGCTTCATGATACAGACAGGTGAAAGGAGCTTTTCCCTCATGTTCTTCTATGGCATCCATCGCTTTATTATGGATTGTTAGTTTTGGTTATTTAAGTTGAAAGGGAGAACAATCCGTATGTACAAATACATTATTGACTTATACAGAAGCATTATATTTTCTTGAGATATTATGGACACATTTCTGTTAGGTTAGGTTTTGATATTTATGAACATTTTTTTGTGGAGAAAAGATATAATTGTGGTTGGGCAAGTATAACAAGAATTCTCTTTGTTTTATGTCGGGAGGTCCTGGCTCTTCAAATATATGAAAGCTAATTTCTTTCCTAACGATTTTTTTAACGAACAGCATTCGTGATAAATTAGTGACGAAAATTTTCGTGCAAATGTCGTTGCTCAATTTTGTTAAATTCATATTATTGCTAATCGGCATCGATGGTTCGTCGAAAATTAGTGACATAAACAATTTCGTCGCTACCCTTACAAAAAACAAACATACCTTACAAACAAAAATTTCGTCGCAAATTAGTGCCGCATTTCGGGCAGAATTTTGTTGCAATTTAGCGACGAACTTTCCCACGAATTTATTTTTGGCGAAATATAGCAACGAAAGATACAAAATTTCGTCGCTAAATTCGTGACCGGCGATGAAATTATTTTCGTCGCAACCTCCGTGGCAAAATACGTTGCGAAGCCTTCGTCGCTAATTAGCGACGAATTTTACCACAAATGGAGTTCGTCGCCAAGTTGCGACGAAATATAATCGTGGCAAAAGCCGTCGCTAAGGGGGAACTTTTCGTCGCTAAAGCTTGCCGTGTGGAATTAGCGACGAAACTTTTTTTCGTTGCAAAATCCGTCGCTAAATAAATTTGCAACGAATTCTATGAAATTTTTCGTCGCAAATTCTGTGACTCAATTTGCGATGAAATTTTTGTTTCGTTGCTATGTTCGTCGCAAATTTCGTGGCAAAAGCCGTCGCTAAAATTCGTCGCTAATTAGCAACGAATTTTGCCACAAATATGGTTCGTCGCAAATTAGCGACGAATTTGGCCACAATTGTTTTTCGTCGGAAATTAGCGACGAATTTTGCGACGAATTTATTTCGTCGCAAATTAGCGACGAAATGTGAAATATTTCGTCGCTAAATTTTGCGACGCCGAATTAGCGACGAAAAAAATTTCGTCGCAAAATTCGTCGCAACTTAGTTTAGCGACGAATTTTGTGAAATATTTCGTCGCGAAATCCGTTGCTAAACCCGGTTTTTTTGTAGTGTCTAGGCGACATTAAAAAAGAAGAAGAAGAAGAAGGAAAATGGTTAACCAGTCATGAAGAATTTAAGAAAAAGAAATTAAGCAAGAATAGGAAGAATTAATATAAACTTGAATTCTTGGGGCTTCGGGAAACTCCACTTTCTTTCATTAGACTAGGAAAAGGATAGAAAATCTGGAAAATTGGTTCCATAAACCTTTTTTTTTATCTTCATGGCTATGTGTTGCATATCCAAGGATCATAAACCTCCAATAAGCTTGAGTTGTCAATTGTCATATGTCACAATTTTAAAGTGGAGCTAAGTAGATATGAAATCAACAACAACAAAAAGTTCAGAAACTAACCTAATGCATGCCTCAGAGGTACTTGAATGCAACGATAGGATCAAGCCAGCCTCCTATCATTTGTACAGTTATAATATGCTGCCTCTATACCTAAAGTGGCTAAGAGTCATCTCATCATTTGTGAACAAACAAATTTCAGGGAAGTTTAGTTTAGTCCAATATGATCAATATGTACCAATGATCGAGAATGCTGCTGCATAAATTATGCATAGTTCCCATGTCAACATGTTAAAAAACTTTTCCGCTACTTCTACAGCCGAAAATCTGATCCTCTGCCACTGTTCAAGAAGAACATTAAGAGTGTCCATCTCTGCATGTCTTGTTGCCTCTGAAAGCCCAAGAAATAACGAAAGCATATCAAACTTCGGAGCTTTGCCAGAGAGGAAAGTTGCTCTTAGTGGAGTCTCATCATAAATTTAGGAAATGCATTTCATGAGAATGTTTTCCCGAAAAGTTATCTAACTAGCTATATAGAAGGTTGATCAAGGCATGTACCACATGATATCAACAAGTTTTGCTCACTTGAAGTTGCTGAGAACCTCACATGAAAAGCGTCTTCTTATTGGATTGGCCACCTCCACCTTTTCTAACAGCACTTTTTATGTATCCCTATAGCAATGTGCCTTTGTTTTTTCATCATGCTCAACAAGATACTAAAAGGGCCAACTATTGCTCTATCAACTATTGAATACTGTCCACAAAGTCTTTTATTAGTAGTGTTTTGTCAGCACATAAACTATAAATGATTACAAGGCTACGCTATTAGATAAGAGATGATCTCTACCAGAAACCAGGCTTAAATCTATTTGTGTAGATGTAGCCATTTGTGAAAAAAATGTACCCAAGAAGCAGGCTTACATCTTAAAAGGCAATTCAATGCTCACCATTCATTTTTATACCCGTTAAGATATACCAAAGTCTAGCTCATATGGCCTAAGGAAACAATGTTAGGAATTTCACAAAAAGCTGATAAAGACCACAAACATAGTTCCAGACAGAGCACAAGGGTAAATGAAAATACATAAAACATTGTGCCTAATAAAGCCAGATTCATTGCTAGTGTTAACAGTAGCATATTTAACGAAAGGAACATTGGGAACAAAACCATTTACAGCTAAAATGCGTGGAAAATTCCATTTAAAGAAAATAATCATGGGAGAAACGTAAAATGAGCAACAATAACTACAAGATAGGGGTATCAATTCAGAACAATAACAAAGTGCTGTTGGCCAAATTTATGACAAGGGGAGGAGAAGCAATGATAAACCACCACATTTCATGTCTCATTAATCCAGTTTCTTCCTGCCACAAATGATGTGGCCCGTCCTCAACAATCGCATAGCTGTTCAATCAAAAAAAAATACAGTCTAAAAACCATTCACTAATTGATTGAATACTAATCATCTTGATTAAGAAAATGAAGTAATATATCTCAAATACACGTGGTTACTGCTGAAAATCAGTTTTCTACCCAAAGGAACATCGAGGCTATCGAAAACAACCTTCGCCTTATATACGAATAGCAAAGGTCTTGTTACTTGTCATGAGGAAAAAAAAAATGTGAAAATAAAAAAATTCTGGAGCATGCATGAATGCATACAAGCAATTCAAGAGGAAATTTGGCATCAAGGGTCCAGCAGTGTAAAATATTCAGCATCAAGTATGAAGTACTAATTGAAACTAAAATGCGTGTCTAATAGCTGTGTAATTTCAGAATTTCCTTGCATGTCTGTACAATATACTGGTCACAAAACTCCTGAATAATGATTATTACAACAATTGGGTCCTGTAATTCAGATGCAAATCCCAACTAACTGTAAACGGTATGGCCTGCTAACACACTAAAGCAAAAACAGCAACCGATGTACATATTAATCTCC
>JAGVVM010003630.1:0-32539 GCA_019149425.1 Psidium friedrichsthalianum
TAATTGGGTCTCATCATTATCTCTCGGATAACAAGCCCCCACTCGCTACTCCTCCCCGACTATTCTCATCACCTATACCGACTATCCTCTTCTAGCCTTATTTTTTGACATCTTTCGTCCCATTGCCCTTCTTTGTTTGTCTTTTATACCACTTCGTTAGGCACACCCCCCTTACTCTTGCTTTTGTTGTACTTCCCATTCTTTATGTCTCTCCACCTCCCTTCGCGACACCCCCATTACCCGTCTCCTAGTGGCTCGTTCCCCTTTTTCTCCCCCATTTTTGCCCCCCTTCCTTCCACCTCTTATGCCCTTCCCCCCGCCCTTCCCTAGCCTCACCCCACTACAGCCTTCCTCCCATCACTTTTGGACTCCCTCTGCCTCTCTCATACGCTTTTACCCCTCTCGTGTCCTCCTTCCGGCCTCTATTCCGCACACTCCCCCACTTCAACCACCTCACCCACTCTTTACCCTCCTCTCACTGCCACTCCACTCCCCATTCCTCCCTTCTTCCCTCATCTCCTCCCACCTTATCCTCTTCATTCTTACCCCGTCCTTTTTCTCCCTTTCTACATCCCCCCCTTCCCCTTTTATCCACCTTCCTTCTCCCCTCCCCTCCCCCCTTACTCTCGCTATCTGCCCCCCTCCTACTTCCGTTATATCCTCCTACCTTCTCTCATTCTCGAACTTCCTCCTTTCTTCTTCGTTTTTTCTTCTCAAATCAAAACAATCTAAAGTGCTTTCTTTGTTTCAAAAACGGTCCTTAGCCGCAACGGGATTTTGTCCTTGGTTACTTTTTTGAATTCTTTTTTTCCTCATTTTCTCGTTTTTTCTCCCCTTCCATTAACCGTCCACACAATCATCGGCCCTTGGGCCAGGGAGCATCGGTCCATTGTCAAACCTAGGTGGGCAGGGAGAACCACATTGTGAGTTGCTTATAGCTTGGATCTGGCGAGGGCAACCCTCGCCTTGCCTATCCCAACCGACATCGGCGAAGGGCCCTCACTCTAAGTTCAGCAACTTCCGCAGGTGGCCCGCGCTCGATAAAAATCTAATCATGCAATCTTAACAGACGCGGAAGATTGTTCAAATGACCTAAGCATAGGAGAAGCAAGAAAAGAAAAGAGAGAAGGAGAGAGATAGATCCAAGAAAGAAAATACATGGATGAGGAACCATAGCCAAGGAAGATCGGACGGGAAACAAAAGATGGATGGTGTTGCGTGTAGGTGACAAAGAAGAGAGATGAAAGTGGTGGAGCGAAAGAGGAAGAGGGGAGTCACAATCGCAGATTCTAACGAGGGGCGACCTCGCTCGACACCGGCAAGGGTGGCCATCATCTAATCTGGCCACTTCCAATTCGTGGCCTGCCGTTGGTTTTTTTTTTTTTTTTTGGGGGGGAGGAGAAAAACAGAACAAAGAACAAAAAAAAAAAGAAAAGGAAAAATAAATAATAATGAGAATGCCCTTCGGCCAGGTTCCTTTGTTTATCAAAGAGAGCATTTTAGGTTTTTACTTTGAAATAAAGTTTTATTTTAGGACATATTTGAGAAAATGAGGCCTTCATGACTTATTTGCAATATTCTTAAATTCTAAAATGCATTCTATTCAATTAATTTTCATCAGATAAAACCATTGACATGCGATGTGCCACATAGGATGGATGATGAGCCTAGACTGCCACCTTATTTTTTTTTTTTTTCCAACAACTATTGCTAAAAACACTTTATTGAAATTTCATGTAAAGATTTAAAATTAAATTGATAAAATTGTAAAGCTGAAGGACTGAATTAATCCGTAGAATACATTTATGAATATTGGGTGATTATTGGTGAATCTGATCCAACGATATCTTTAAGATTTTCTCCCACCTTTCTAAAACTACTTTTTTTGTAGCAAGCACAGACATGATTCTAGTTTTACCTTCTTCTTTTTTTTTTAATCGAATTTTCTAGTTTTGCCTTGAAATGAGAGTTCTTGCAACTCAGGCAAACATCACAACATCGCAGCAGTCAAAAAATTGCCTTAATCTTGTGCTTGCACTGCAATCTATCATGTACTAGTCGATTCGATAAGTTGGTATGTCGAATGAATTTTCATTTAAATAATGGCTTGAAATGGAATTATTTTTGTTAAAAGATGATTCAAAGTGGACATTATATTAAATAATGACATGAAGTGACTAAATTAGTTTCAAATAAGCTCGAACTACTCAGCTTGTCAAATCTTCATCAACCGGCTTTTTTCTAGCGACTAAGCATGTGACGTCCTAGTCCGCAACACTTTAAGGCTTACTAACTATGCTCTCTTCTTTAATCTTTCATTACACACACATGCTGCGCGCGCGCACATGCGGAAGACTAAATATAACAATCAAGATGGCCATACAAGACAAGTGCATGATACAACACCAAACACCTCACAATAGGCATGCCTAGAAAGGGGCATGGCCTTTATGGGTTATGCTAACCAGATAACATATAAAAGTATAGACAAAATTATAACAACAGCCAAATCATTTTATTTCACATATGTATATTCATTTTGAACGGTCCTTTACAAAGGTTCAAAGCATTCTGAGAGGATTCTGGGGAAGGCTTATCTACTCCTGATTACTAAAGTTAACATCAACCTTCTTCTTCGTCTTTCGGCCACTATTTCTTGATTTCAAGGATAGTTTATAGAAGCCTTCGACCCAAGATCTTCATTATTCTACATGCTACTCGTTAGGCACTCACTTTCTAGGAGATGTGAAGCAATGAGACCTATCCACATACCTAGGCCTCAATGGTAAATAGCTTTAAATTCAAGCACATCCACTCCATCTGGTGGTCCTTCATCCACATAAACCTTGGATCGGAAAATTCTATATTGCATCCACCTTGATCCTTCGAGTATTCCCTTCATATATTTCTCTACTGAACGAGTTATTTTCAAAGGTTTACCATATAGATAGGTGACTCCGACATTGTAATATGCTGAAAAAATGTTTTTAACAATAGAGTGAGTATAAACCCAATAAGAAGATCACTAGGCCGAACTACTAAATCATCTATAGAATCGTAAAATTGGAGGACAAGTTCACTAACATCAAATCCAAGTCTTCAAAGCATAAGGATTTAGAAATCAGATCTTATTGAAGTAATCACAAGCAAGATCATCACAACTAAGATCAATTGATGCTTAACACTCACAACAACGAATCATAGATAGGTTAGTAATAGGGACTAGGAATCCACTTGCTTCAATTATTCAAGAAAACAACATAAAATGATGAATGAATGATCTTGGATTCGCCTTTCTTTCTTGTCTTGGGCGTGTAACTTTACCTGGGCAGAGCCACAACCCTTGAGTTAGTCTTGACAATAGCAAGCAAGGGGTGGTTTAGGCAAACAATGGCTGGCCAAAAGAGAGAGATATAGGTAGAGTACAGAGTTTTGTTCTGACGAACGAATGACAAAATAAACTAACATCAGAGGTTTATATAAGGGAAGCAGCTGAACTAATGAGTCAGCTTCGGGCAGACCACGCGATGACATGTGCTCGCCAAGTGTCTCCTCACGGTGACACGTGGCACCGTTTGTACCACCTCATGACACATGCTGCCACATGTCTATCTCCGTGCCACAGTGACACGTGTCCTTCGCCATTGCCACGTGTCCATGTGCAGCCATGTGTCAATCCCTGTCCCGTTATCTTCATTCGGTCTCAATTTCTCATGTATTTGACCGACATGACCCTAATAAATTACGTAGTATCCCTAAAAATATTATTGAGCCAATAAAAAACTCTTCTGAACTTGTCCAATAATCTAAATCCGTTAATACTAATTCATCTTTTACTCAAGCAAGTGAAAGTTTGGGTCATTACAAAGCCAAGGACAATTTTGCCCAAAATTTATAATTTGAGTAACAAAATTTTTGAAAAATCTTGAAAGCCCCAAATTGAATTCTAATGAATGTTTTCTATGGATTTCCTCCTCATTTTCCAAGTTCGCTCTTCACTTTGATCCCCACTCTAACGATTGTCTATCTCGATCGTGTCTGTAGTTTTTGGCACGGAGATCCGACTGAGCTTAGCTGATTAGCTACTCAAGTGCCGATCTACGTGATCCTTGACCGTGTCCGTCGTTCTTACATTTTAATGTGCCCCTTAAGTATCAGGGTGAGTGATAAGAACACCATAAGTGTCATAAATTTTGTACAACATTCACTTGAGTGTTATAACTTTTTTACGATCATTTGAGAGTCATAACTTTTTTCTCGTTTACTTGATCGTTATATAACTTTTCAATAGATCACTTGACTTCCATAACTTTTGTTAAAAATATTCATCACAAGTGCTATGCCTCGTCTGATTTTCAGCACTTGAGTAAACGATCTTTAAAAAAAAAAATTGGCACATAATTGATCAATTGAAAATTATGACACTCAAGTGAATGTTTTAAGAAGTAATGGCACTTGAGTGGTCCAAAAAAATAATAATAATGACACTCAAGTGAGAAACGTACGAAACTTATGGCACTTGTGATGTCCTCATCCCACCAAGGTGATCTCATGCTATCGTGGGAACCAATTCCATGGCCGAGGCTTTGTCGACAAGTAACTTATGAATCATCTCGACCACGGTGAGGAGAAGCTTCGTTATGTTAGAAGCAGATGCAGATGACAACTTCTGCGCCCTATAATTCTTAAGATATATCGTCTTATTAATGCGAATATCCAAGCCTTCCTCCTCTTGAAGGTCGCAACAAAAGAATCACTTTCGTCTGCTCAGGTAAGAAGTTCGTCTGAAGAGAGAGAGAGAGAGAATGCAGGCATCCATCTGCCCTTGATTTCATCCTAAAGCTGTCCCTATCTGTGCTTGACTTTGTCCGGACCCGTTCATTTATTCTTCGATTAGAGTGCAGGTAAAGAGGAACATGTAAGGACCTCAACACGAAAGCGGTGGTAGAGCAGCAGTTGTTTTGAGATATGCAAGAGAAGCAAGACCAGCAACGCAAACTCTCCCCTTTAACTGTTTTTACCGATAGTAGATACGAATGGGTCTATGTAGATCTATTTATTAGTATTTAGAGAGCATCTTTTCCATTGAACGATGTGGATCAGTTTAACCATATTCATCGGTAAACACGGTTTAGCCCACGAGCAGAACCCAATTCGGGGCGCAGAGCAAATCGCGATGTCCTCCATCGCGATTGGCCAACGGCGGCGGCGAGCATCAGGCCCGGCAACGGCCGACGGAGGTAGAAGGAAAAAGAAAAGAAAGAAAATTAAAATTAAAATACAAACATAATTAAAAATAAAATATTAAATATTAAAAAACCGAAGAATTAAAAAAAAATCGAGAGGTGCAACTCCGGAAATTATTTTCACCTATTTAGATTTAAAGAATTTACTTTTCTAACTTTTGTGCGTGAATTTTTTATTGACCGGAAAGTGATTTCCGTTGATTAAGTCATATTAAAGTCCAAAAAAAACTACGGACGTCACCCAATCTTGGTTTTATTCCTTGGCTATATTTTATTTTGTATTGATCCCCATCTTAGACCACCATCTATTTTCAACCTTCAATTGCAAAGGCCAAGTCAATTAGCCAAGTTGAAAATTCATCTCTTCCTTCTTTTTCCACCAAGTCATGCCCATACTTTACCATTTGAACAAGCAAACCCCATGAAAAAAACACTGATAAAACCTTTTTAAAAAAAATTTGAAAATTTTCTTCAAATTCCATGCGACAACTTATTAAACCCGGACCTTTGTACTCTTTTCTCCATTTATATACGACATCAACAACAACCACACTTTAAACTCCAATTGAAGAAACCAAAGGTCTCTCTTCAAACTTCACTCATTGAACACGATGAACAGCTCCTCCAAATTAGCGATCTTCATCTTCGTACTCGCGGCGATCTTGTCATCCACATGCGTGGCCGCCGCGAGGCCTTTGCACGGGGAACGACGGCCCCGAGATCATTCCGCGGCGATCGAGTCGCTCCAGAGAGGGCCGGTGCCGCCGTCCACCAGCTCGGCTTGCACCAACATCCCCGAGGGGGCGGCGGAGGCAGGAGCTGCCCGTTGAACGAGAGGAACTTCGCCGGCCGCGTGGCTCGCCACAATCCGCCTGTGTTGCATCCTAGCGTCGTCTAACCGATGGATTGTGTAATGGGAAACCAAGGGGACCCCCGAGTTCTTGAACTTGGTTGGAGAAGTTGATGATGGTTAGGAAGGTTGTGGCCACCTCCGGTGCGGCGGTAACAATGATCACTTCGGTTCTCGGTAATTCATGTAAATAAGCAAGAAATTTATATTATGTCGGTCCAAAAACACATCCTGGACTTGGGGTTTTGTCTTCTTTTGTTTTTTTGGTCGAAAGGGTGGTGTTTATTCCTTGTGAATAGTTGGTGCTCTTATCAGCATTTCGGCTTAGATTGCTGACGTGTTTTTTGTACATGTCTCTGCCGGCGGCCATATCTAGGTAACCGCTAGCATGATAGAAATCTTCATGTTGCTCAGGTAAATTTTCGTGTATTTTATAATACCCATTTTTTTCGCGAAAAATTCAAGATTTGAAAAGTATTTTTAAAAAAATGATTATTTGCATTGCATTGAAAAGTTGGCAACGAAAAATGTTGTTGTTATCATTAACGATTTAGTGGACGATAAAAATGTTCTTCGTTCATCTATTCTTGCAAGCGATATAAGCAAATTATAGTTTGAGAAAACGTTTCTAAATTTTAAATTTCTTCGTGAAACAAACGCACCATAAATTGATCCTACAGCTCTTCACGGTTAAGGATCACGTGCGTGTGGTGACCAACGTTCCGACGGATGACAAATATTCATCTAAATTTCCATCTTTAAGCGCAATTTGATCTATGGATCTTTTCATCAGCACCATCAATATATGCTAATCGATTTTTCTTTTCACGTGCATCTGAATTATGTTCTCGCCTAAAAATACTACTTCTCTAAATCAAAACACACACGTATCAAATCACCTATTTAACGTCGCTGGCGCGAACTAATCTTTCGGATCATCTAGCGATCATGTACCGACTCGAATTCGTTAAGTCTATGTTTAATTAGCGAAGCCATTAATAAACTAAATTAAGAGTGTTCCTCTTTTCTTTTTCTTCTTTCTTTATTTTTTATCTTTTGCATGGTTGATTTAAAACTAATTAAGCAGCGTCAGCACACCAAGATCCGATTTTATTAGATTGGAATTGACTCTGGAAAAAAAAAAAAAAGCCCAATTGTTAATGGATTGAAATTGACTAATGGGGTCAAAGAAAGGTTGCGTTCCAAATTGTACTTGGCGACTTTAAGCTCTGATTGTTGGGGGAATTGACACTGCCAACTGTAACAAAGTCAAATCTTTCTCAACTTCGACACGTAATTGACGTTAATAAAAATAACTAATTAAGATTAGTACTACGTAAAATGTCCACCAAAGGGAACCTGTATGTGCATGAGAATGGCGAATGTCGCCACCACCAGATGATTGTACTCGAATTCATGACCACGTTTCTTAAGGAGCAAAACGATTCTCAAAACATAAATCGATCGAAATGCACAACACAAGCTTGACTTCGTCAGTGAAATTTACCGAGAAGGTTTCGCAGGAACCCGACATCTTCATCGGGAGATCGTGAAAATCCAAACATGTCGATATATTTCATTTTAAGATTTTGAGTCAATAAGTCATGAGGAAATAATGATTATTTACCGCTTTACTTCACACCATGCCATTTGTCCAACATAGACTTTCTCAAAAAAAAAAAAAAATCGCACCCCGAGAGATCTTCAGTACTCCACCTTTCAACGGTGTACCTACACCCAACATTATTGACTGTCCCCAGAGAAAAAGGCTCATCTTGAGCCCCGGTACGTGCCTCTCGCCTATCAGCGTCGGGTGTATTTAGTATGGTGTTTCGTGGATTCGGAACTTATGACTCACTGTTCACTAGCTTCCTCGTCATTTCAGTGCATATTTTCAGGTCAAAGGGGATGCAAATCCACTTTGCACGGCTACTAAAATATAAAAAATAATAATAATAATAATCTCCAACGTTGAATAAGTAAATGAGTATGCTTGTGTGGGCAAAACTCCGTACTTAGTTTCCAACTATCCGTGCTGAACAAGCGACGTTGTCGACGGGAACATAATTCAGCTCAAAATAATGAATGGATGAGATCTATTAATTTATTGCAAGAATAAATTTCCTTCGTAAAATGTACAAGAAAGAATGCTGTTTACAGACTATACAACACAACACCCATTCGACGATTTTTTTTTTTTTGACCCATTCAACGAATTTAAAACATGGCTTGCTTGGACATCTATACACGTAGATAAATAACGAAATCCAAAGAATAAATTAACAAATGAACGTGCACGAGTGTAAACTGCTAGCTAGCAAGTACCAACAATCAAGAAATGAAATGTAACGAAAGAAGTCGCTTGTTTCTCAATAAATCGCGTTGCGGAATGCCGGTAACTGCTGCCGGGACGCGAAGTTTTTCTAGCCGAGCGGACAGCTCGCGCCGCCGCCGCCGCCGGGATGTTGGTGCAGCTTGAGGCGCTGGAGGGCGGCACTTCGCCCCTCTGAAGAGACTGGAAAACGAGTTCCTTGTCCGTCAAGAGCTTGCTCTTTTCAAGCAGGATTCTGGTTGCCTGTGAGAATTGGACATGAGAGGCAAATAGAATCAGAATTGATGCAATGATAATGACAGTGTTGAGAAGCCTCATGACATATAATTTTTGCTGGGAGAATGATTCTCGATGCGGTGATCTTGTGTCGCTAAGACTTATTTATACTGATTATTATTCGATTGTGGTAGAATTTGATTCGACTTCCTCGTTGGTTTGGTTGAAAGATTTTGAACGTTGACTGCTACATTAAGATAATGCTCATAACCAAACTAAGAATTTGAGATTAATTAAAGGGGTTCGAACTTTGAACGTTCGATACATAGATTTTGATTTTTGGGCTTTGTCCTCTACGAAAGTTCTTTGCGTGGACGCTTTTGCTTGTGTCTTAGTTTCTTGTACGAGGAATTTTCATGATTTGTCCAAGATTAGTATCATCTCAATTGGCCATAGTTGGCAACGGACCTAAATTTTTGAATCTTCGTTGTTTCTGCCAGTCGCAGTTGCGTCATCTTGAATACTACGGAAATATACGAACAGTCTGTCTTGAGAAAAAAGGAAAATGTTTCCCTAACTAATTCATTTTCCGCAAAATTAACGGAGCCAAGAAAGGGATAATAGAAATTCTGTGGGTGGAATGACGTACTGCCAAATGGAGTTCAAATAGCGAAGATGGGCTTTCGTAGACATCGATAAGTTGGCAAATTGAGCATATCCAAATATTAATACCAACATAGACGTACTGAAGTCGGATTGTTGACCCAGTTTTGGCAGAACTTGCAATAAAGTTTTGAGGATAACTTCAACCGAATCTAGGGACAAGGGTCTCAATTGATTCACAAGATCTCTGAAGGGTTTTCCTCGACTTAGAATTACTCCTTGTCGCTACAATTCATGCAGCTCTGTGAACTTCAGTGTACAGGAAAGAGCTCAAATCATTTGGAATTGGGGCAAAAAAGGCGCGTTCTACGACTGAATAACGGCCGGCACCGAGGGAGAACCACCTTCCCATTGGGTGAAAGTGCAAGCGCGAGAGTCAAATTCGCATGTCTGAATATCGACGAGCACCTAGAGTTCTCTCAACAGAGATTCATATGTCACCTAGCATCAGAACCAAAGGAAAGAACAGCAGGCCAATCAAGAAAAGCAATTACCAGAAAATCATGTACCATGAGGCTCACTAAAACTATGCCTTAAGAAAACCCCATAATACACGAGAACCGCCGATCCGCAAGGAGGAAGGGAGTAAACAAGCGTACTACCTCCTCAGAATTCATTTTCTTTTTTCTAATGAAAGGACTCCAACCTCAATCCAGATCTAACCCCCAGTTTCTCCTTCCAAGTACATACATCTAACGGATAGCAGCCCAATAATTTTCTGGCGACTCTGTTACATTCTTTTCCATTTCAATGACCATTCGGAGGCCGAAATGCCTTATAACCATTGACACCACATGCCAAATTTGAATAATCCGAAGCATAATATGGGTAACCATCATGCTCTGGATTCTTCATTCCCAGCATGGATAAATCAGATCCAGCCACATGCCACTGGTTCTGTATCAACCCATCCATCTGCCCATTTGCATGAGGTAATGAACTAACCTGAGGAATAAATCCAGTCGCCGAGTCGAAACTTCCTGGAAAGGAGACAAATGCCGGTTGAATCCCATTTTCACGATAACTCCGCACTCGTTCAAAGCTGCTGCACGAGTTGGCAGTTGACTCCACATCCCCTGAAATCCCCAGATCATGGGAGAAAGAAAACTGGCGATGTACTTGGAGGGACCTACTGTTGAGAGACTGGAAACCAGGATCTGATCTAGTGACCTTCCCAACAGCTTGCTCATCGTCTAGTAAGTCATTTATAATATCGAGGTGCGGAAAATCATCCGCTGGCAAACCTTGCGTTTGCCTCCCAGACGTGCAGGCCCCCAAGTCAGTGAAGTGATCTCGTGATCTGCTGTGCAACGACCTGTAAAACTCCATATTCGAACATCACTCTGCAAAGGAGGATCGCTCCGTATACTTCGACCATCCAGATTCTCCAACCACTGGGGTCCATTTGACATGACGTCCCGATTCATTGAGCCAAAAGGGAAGCCCAACTTGGGTGCACCATAGTCCACACTGTCAGTGCTGGGGTTCAAGAACACTGGTGAAGATGCTAAGGTGGGCGCGGGCATATATGCTGACATTTTTCCTACAGAGCTTGGCGAACATTGGTTTGTGAAAACGGCTGAAGTCGAAGCAGAGGAATTTCCAATCATAGCATTTCGGTATGACAAAGGACCATAGCTGGGGGATACTGAAGTAGACTCTGGAGCCAACCGGTCGACTGCACTTACAGAACGTGCTAGAGGTGGAGCTGTTTGGACAATGGAAGCAGCAGGAGCATTTGGCCTAGTACCAGGTCCTAGTGGAGCACTAGAAGGCCTTGACATTTGCGGAATGGGTTTTTCAGTCGTTTTAGGAATTACATCCCTTTGAGTCTCAAACTTAGACAAAGTTACCGTTTGGGACGAGATTGTTGGAAGTAGTATCTTATCATTCTCTTGCTTGCCATTCAAAGACGTCCTCCTCACTGATGAAGGATCCTCGAAAGGAATAATTTTCTGTGCCGGTTCCAACCGGGCATTGGAGATAGTATTTCTAGGAGGGCTGCTGGAAGAGGATTCTGCAGCAATTGACTTCTCTTTAGATGTCTTATCTTCATCAACTTGCTTGATGCTTGTTCCCCTCTGCAGGGAAACAGCTTCTCCTATTATATTCAAAAATCAAATGCCGTCAGCTTAGATTCCCACTCAAAAATAAAACCAAAAAATTGTGAGAAGTAAACCATGATGATAAGAAGATTTCCCTGACATGGTATTGACTCTAAGTATATTTCCCTGACAAACCTAACATTGAAAATTATCCCATTCCAGCTCCTGCTGTATCTGTAAAATAGTTATCCAGCATTGCGTATGACATAAGATGGCTATTTGCCTCCAAAAAGACTTCACATAACGTACCTAATCTACATAATCCAATTCCCTTCCAATAAAATCTCTCGGAAAATCTCTCATCTCCTACAGAAATGCAAGAAATTGAAGAATGTTCGGGAGAACCAATACAAGCAGAAACCTAAGTTGCTAATGTCATTGCTAAGCAAACACGTGCACAAATTTGGTCCTGTCTTGCTTTGTTTTAAGATCTGAAAAACCATACAAGTTGGAACTCAGAGGCATGATTCGGGGACAGGATATGACACAATTTTGATGTGTCTCCTTGAGTCAAAAGAAAAGAAAGGTGAAACATCAAATCCAGATCTCAGAAATAGTACAAAAGAAAATTCTGCTAAGAAGCATCTTTTATTTTCACATCAAAGCTCCATTGAGATTTCAAGGCCCTAATACTCAATTCATGCCTAGTCAGAAGAAACAATTATCTGACTTAATTGATATCATCAGTTGTAGAACTGAAAAAATCCTGCAAAGAAAAGAAGCTTTACAATTCTTCACTTATGGTATTTGAGTATGCTCTTCCACATTAGCTCTTGAGGGTATCTAGTAACAACTGAAAATATGCTGCCGTGTTGGTTAGAATTATCATGCAAATATGAGGTGGCAGCGCAGGTCTCCTATCGATTAGAAACGAAGAGGACACGTCAGTTATTCAATAAGCAGTAACTTTAAAAGAAAAATAGGAAGGTAAATTTCCTTCAAATTACAAAGATTTTCAGGAGGCTATCTGACAACAAAATCCAAATATCCACCTCCACCATCTGAATCTCATTAAAGTTCTAAGTTTAAAAAGGACAAAAGATTGTCAAAAGCCTCTCTCCCTTCGACATGTGCATGTGCCGAGTGGACAATACCACCATGTGGTACAATCAATCTATGGAGAACACAGAAGAATGTGACCTCAACCACCATGTCAACGAGAAGTTAGGTTCGAATGACAGCATATTCTACCCACAATGGAACCCCAAAAGTTAGATTAACCAACTAAGGCACCATGTTAATGATGAGGACGGAAGACACAAAAATATGCTGCTAAGTCATGAAAGCATACTTAATTCTCCGATATGCTTTTCTTAACAACTATCAGACAATATGAGTTCGCCAATTTTGAAAAAAACAATAAATGAATTCTTTCTACTCTGATAAAGTAAATCACACCTTTTTAACCACATCAGGTTCAGACTGTCTTAATTGATACCGGAAGGAGAGAGCGTCAGCCTCGACCTCAGGGTCAGTGGCCTTGATACTCGGGATATTACAAGATTCTCCCATATCAACTGCAGGTTCAGCAGACTCATTCTCTGTTTTGTTGGTCCAGTAGCTCAAATCATGTGTTTCCTTGCCTCTCTGATTCTTTCCCCTGTAGAGACACATGCTAAAGTGCATCATTGCAATGAGTTTCAACTTTAAAATAAAACTACCGTTGTTTGAATTTTACCTGCTAGGTGATCTCTGGTGTTTATGGTTCGATGAAAATGAGCTCCCCTTGTTTGGTCCACTAACTCCAACTGAGGGACTGAATCAGTAGAACAAGTTGAGGAGCTATCATCCATCATAGATGGGCTTCTTTTCTCCACTATTCCATTCTGTACAGGAGACAATCCACTAATGCCACTGCTACTGGCTTCTGTAGGAGGATGAACTTCAGAAGCATCTGTGTCCCAATTAACAGGACTTGCATGTCTCTCATCTGAGTCAGGTTGGACAACTTCACCGACACCATCAACCAAATCTGATGTGTCGACAACTTCACTGACACCATCAACCAAATCTGATGTGTCTGAAACATCTTCCGGTACATCAGGCTTTTCAAGCACAGGGATTGCATCCACCGAGATGAAGTCTTCTTTCTCATCAACAGTGTTTTCTTCTTCGTGCTTGTCGTGGGCTGTGGCACCATGTCTTTCGTCTCTCTCCTTATCTTTTGCTTTGCGATTAAGGCGCTTCTGCTTAGCCTACAGTCCAGAAAGTTGTGCCATTCAGAGAGCAAGAGAAACTAAAGAGCATCCCCCAAGTCCAACATAATCAGTCTTATAAACAATTCAGAGTAACTTACAAGGCCATCCGAACAAGAAAGTATTTTATGATGATATAAAGTTACAGACAATCACCATTGCCGCATAACATGCATCTCATGACAGTGAAAACAGGGTGTAACTGACCTATCACCATTGCTCGCGCACCATGCGACCATACCTCTCACTTTTGATTGATCGGTTACACCATGTGTCACTGCCACATGGTGTGTCCGTCCCATAAAAAACCTCCCCCGTCTAAACAAAAACGCCAATCTCCAACCCAAAACAGAAGTTCCTCTTCATGAACTCTGCTATTGCTGGTCAAAAGTCCTGATATGTATGCACATAACTACCAACTAGCACCCAAAATTGCTTATGGAAAAGCAATAAAGGAATGACAAATGGAGGACAGACCTCCAATTATCCCAACCCCCCCCCCTAAAAAAAAAATAAAATAATAATAATAATAATAAACAAAATAAAAAAAAAAAGATTTTTTTTAAAATTTATATTCACAGTACACAAAGGTGGCTAGGCTTGCATTAATTTGCCTCATGACCTTTGAATCCATTAGCACAAAAACCAGCCAATATTGGTACAAAGTAAGAGTAGCTAAGAAAATCAAACCTGCTTTTTCTTTGACTTCTTTTCTTTAAGATTAGCCCACGTCTCGCCTTCTGCTCGCTTCCAGCCACGCATGCTGCTTCTTCTTCACGAATGAGCTCTTCTTGCCGCTTCAGAGCAACAGCCTCTTGATAGGCAACTTCAATTTTGTTACTACACCAGACAGTAATGCAACACAAAGAGCAAATGATACATACGTTTGATGTCAAATATCCTTAAGACATCCTAAGAATTTACACAAAAGTATAAACAATCCATTTGACAAGATAAAAGTACATTATAAGACGGATAAATGATTGGAATAACCACCGCACAAAAGAGCATTATAAAACATTGATCTAAGTCCAGCTCGCAAAGCTGCAAATTCAACTATAGTCACACAGAAACATCTACGACCTTTGACAATAAAATTTCTTATAGGTCAATCACTGTGTGCTCCCAACAACGATGTCAGCAGTCCAGCAATCTCCGAGACAATTTTTCCCATATTTGCAAGAAGAAGCTAACCTAATCATCGAGAGAAAAGAGTTGGAGGAGTATTTAGCAAGCAAAGAAAAGAGTAACTGCAGATAGGGAAGTCAAAGAATCAGGACTAATCCTCATCACCATGTATTTCCAAGTGAAGTGAAATATCTTTTAATAGATCCTTTGCCATGCTGACTAGAGCCTCCACAGACATCGCCAATTATCCCTATTGAACTCTACATGTGCTCTCCCTATTCTCTGAGATACATATGTTACAACTTGACCCTTTCTCTCTACATTCAAAATCCACTCCACCATCTAACAGAAATATAACATGAATTGAAGAGGAATTTTAGTAAAACTCGATTCACTATGGCAAAGAATCAACCTATCCATATACACATGCAAGAGTGAAGTGGACAAAGCTAAGTGATTGGAAGCAATATCACATCATTGCTATGTTAGCAAAAGTTATGTCTCCCTGAAAGATGAAAACTAAGTCCGTTTCACAGAAATCTATCTGTTTCATGACAAACAAGCCAAGAAGACAAGTATAAGAAGAAAGAACCTGAAAATTCCTGCACAAGGAAATACCTGAAAATATGTGCAAGTACAAAAATCTCCACCGTTCTTCGACCCAATTCTGTCAACCGCCTTTCATCACGCTCAATGGAATCCTTATTGAAGTCCTCACCAGAATTGCCATCCTAAAGTTTTATTGAACAGTCACAGAGCCATGACTTAGGTAAAGAGTCAAAAAAAATTATGTATTTAATGAAATAGCACGAAAAAAGCAAACAGGAGAACAGAAAGGAAAAACATGAAGGGATAAACAAAGACCAGGACGATATGCAGGTAAGCAAAACAAATCAAACGAAATCCCATTGATGTGTGCATCACAGGCCAGTACAGAGTTTATCATACACATGCTGATCTGCCCATAGGGTAAACTTTGAAATGGAAAAACTTATATATATGTATATATATATGTATATATATATGGCAAACCTATTATGTGCAAATGTAACGATTTCACCCCCACTCAATTTCATCTGACAGCTTGACCAGTCCTCTGATCAAAACTTCCTATCCTCACCAAAATAACCAATGAAAATCCTAGCCTGGACTTCCCATACTAATAAAAGCAGCCTCTTGTTTATAGAAGAGAAAAATCTCACAAAACCTGTCTTATTCAAGTAAATGTTGCCTTCCTAACTATCATGTCATAAAAGGACATGATGCAATTAGAAAAGCAAGGCAAGACATCAGGATGCATAAACCAACAAGATCCAACCAAGAGACGGGAGTTAAGAGAATGAGTAGTTCTGAACGGCTGGACCAACAACATCTAAAGAAAAGCACCTTGGCATACAATATGCAGTTACAGTCCCATCAATAAAAAACTAAATGCTGCCATCTCATTCGCACTCTTAACACTCTGCAGCCATTCTTTGTGGTTCCCCATACCATATCAGCGTAACAAACTAGAATAGACTTGACAGCTTACCTTCGTTCGATTTTGAGGGCCCTTCTCATCTTTTGGAGGCAGAGGTTCCAAGGCGGCCCTTTCAAGCAGTAATAATATGTCATCCTCCAAAACAAACATATCCTTATCCACCGAAACAATGGGAGCCAGCATTTCATCAGGATCCGACACTTTTGTCCTCCCTTTCTTACATTTGCTTTGCCCTTCGAGAGCCTTCAAACCACTATACAAGGAATCCATAACCAAAGTCGAGGTAACTTCTTTTTCTATAAAAAAGTGTTTCACCACAACTTTGAGAACCACATCCATTTTCTCTTCTGACATACAGCTTCTAGCATTTTCGTCAATTCCCCGCCAGAAAGCACGTAAGCTGCAAAATCATGTATCTTCCCATTAAAATAGGCAAATAACCTCACAAATCAGATTTCAACATACAAACTACCATTAAATGAAGATTTGAATACTCAACAACCGCTCCAGTGAGTCCTCAACTGAACACTTCGTAACTCTGAGGATAGCAATGAGAACAATGTGCTACTTGAAAAAATAGTACTAATAACAGCATACCTTGACCATCTAGCCTTGTCCTCGATCAGCTTCCCAAGCTTGCTCGTTCTCTCTTCGAGAAAACGTCGGCAGATTTGTTCTACATTAGTCAAGTACACACGAACAAGTTCTCTCCTGTATTGAGAATCCAGGCAACGGAACGGTCGATTTTTCTCCCTGATAATGATCAAGCAAGGTTAGCCAGATGATAAACATGAGTGTTCGCCGGGCAAATTGAATCTTTAATCAGATAATAAAAAAGGATGTTCGCTGGGCAAATTGAAGCTATAGTTCTAAAGGTAAAAGTAGGTTACGGAAGTTTGAAGGAAAAAAGCAGCAATCACTTCAAAATTAAGATAACAACATCTTGATCTTAGCGACCCGCTAGACCATTGGATAGGAACAAAAGGCAAAACACTCTCATATGTAAATTAGAAGGTGTCTCAAATAATCACTCCTAAAGAATTTCTGAAAGCACGACTTTTCATGACATATATGATATCACCAAAGTACGATTTTTTTCTACCTTTCAAAGGATGAGTAAGTCCAACTTGCCAACAATGAATTTTAACAGAGGAGGAGGAAATTATCATGTGAGAACTTCACAATGCGGATAAACTAACCAATTATCATGATCCATCATGATAATTGGTTATGTGTGTGTGTGTAAATTGGTTATGAATATACATTTTTTTCGGTCGAAGGTTATGTATGTACATTAAAAGAATTAAAAAGAAAAGAAAAGAAATCTTCAATTGCCAGAAAAACCATACACATGTTCATCCAGACATCAATCCCCCGTCAGCTTAAAAACTGGCCTAAAAGTGATATGTATAACGGCATTTTTAAATTTAGAAACCTTAAAAAAAAAAAATTAAACTGCACAAAGATTATACAGGAGAATCAACAGATACTAGGGAAAACAAAGCAAAATCAAATCGATATATATACTTCGCAGTAGAAATTGTAATATTAAAAAAATGATGAAAGTACAATCATTTTCCAAGGGAGCTTAAGATGACCTGAATGTAAGAGACCTCAACCAGACCATCCACTTCCACAAAAATAAAAGCGACAGTTTTTTTTCTTTTTTTTTTTTTTGTTTTGTTGGGGGGGTGGATGGGGATGAACACTAGATCATCAACACTATGACATTAAATCAACTATTTTAAGTCCTTCATGTGACATCGGGAATGTCAACACACATCCACTGATTATGACTCTCACACTCAAGCACAGACAGAACCAAATACTGGCACTTTAACTAGGACAGATAAACTTAATTCCAGTCCCACAATTACTAGTAGAAGTTCAAAATTAGACAATTTGAAATTGATTATAAAACATTTCCGGATTCAAATACATTCAGAATCAACCTTAACTACAGCTGTACAAGAAGAATTCCCTTCATCAAGTAGTAGCTTAATTTTGCAAAACAAGGAGACAACCACGCCACTTGGCACAATTTAAATGGCGTAAACATGATGAAAATGCTGATGAGTCACACATAATACGGGAAGAAAATTCTGTTTTGCAAAGTCTCTACGATGAACCTATGCAGATCTCTTAAATGAAGAATAACATAAATGCAACCATTATATAAAAGAGGAAAATGAAAAGACCTTATGACTTGGACTTGAGCCTTTATGATAAGGGTGTCAGCATCAATAAACCCATCAAATACTTTCGATAATTCCATAAACTTTTTCCAACCCCAATCATGTTCCTTCTTCCAAAAGCGATGTAATGTATCTGCAAAACTTGCAGCAAGCCAGTTATTGACCATGGTAGGGTCAAAACTTCACTAAATGCAAGTAAATAAATGCAAATCAACCCACCTGAATATTTTGATTTCTTTGGATCTTTATTCACCACAGCAATTGTAAATTGTGCAAAATGACTCCATCCTGCACAAAGTAAAATTATTCTTCTACAAAAAGAAATCGACTGTACCATATTGAGATATACAAAACTATCATCAAAGGCATTTAAAACTTGAAAAAGTATTGAACCTGGACGAAGTTTGTCATGATTGGCGACGCAGAGAAACAAAGAGAGATGGTTGCAGACATCACAACCTTGGGGATATATTAGAATATACCTGCATCGCAAAAGCAAATTATCAACACAACAATCTCAAACTTGCTCTGAATGTTTTAGTTCAAGTACACCTAAAACAAGATACTTCAAGCAGCTAGAAAAAAATTAATTATCCTTACAAAAGAGACTCAGATAATTCGAATCAAAGTATACAACTTCATCTTCAAAGGAAACTAGTTAAAATGACTGCATGAATCAAAGGCCCTCATATCTTTCACATTACATGCAGAACAAACTACTAATTCACAAAAAAAAATAAGGGCATGTCTGGATACACTTTCACTTTTTTCTTTTTGCCTAATCTAAATCCTATGTCCGACACATTTTGCTTTTTCTTAGCCCAAAGCACTTGAAACTTTCACAATAAACAAATCTCGACACTCCTTGAAATTTGTATAACATGTTAGATTTAAGAGGGAAAGCAAAAAGTTACTTTTTGCTAGGTTTAACCACATACTGCTTATACCCACTCATCATTTGTGGATGCTAAGATAAAGCATTGGATGCAGAGAAAAGCCTTTTATAGGGCATGAGGAATTGGAAGACTGAAAAGACAAGTAAATAACATAGCAATTCTGATAAACTGTTAAACCGTGCATAGGTGATGAGAAACAGTGAAATAAACAGTCCATATGATATGACAGAATATTTACTTAAAAATGATTGCACGAGATATGGAAGAAAAGTTAAATGGGGTCTATTCCAAGACGCGACAATATGAATCATTATGAAGTAGGCAAAGTAAGGATGTTAGGAACCATTCCTATCTTACATCATAAGGTAGATGGCATGACCAACATCTAGTTAACGTCACCACTAGCAATTAGTTTCCCAAAAACTATTGACTTATATTAGATGAAGAAACAATCTACTTCCTTCTCATTACCCGAGAGAATACTAGGTTATATCGTCATGCGATTGCAGCTAGTAACACTCGTCTGTGTGGAATTCCAACCCCAAACCACCCCCCCCCCCAAAAAAAAAAAAGCGCACCCCATAAAAAATAAAAATAAACCTTCTCTTTTTCTATTGATTCATGAACTAGGTATCCCTATCAGAGCTGGAAGGTTTTTACCCCACTTTCTGTAAATTAGAAACCAAACAGTTCCCCAAGGAAGCAAGAAGACTGGATTTCCCAATATTGACAAAGACCATCATGGCATTTGAAAGAAACAAAACATGCCATCAATGTAGAAGTGACTAGATTTTTACTACAACAGCTACAACCAAATTCTTCCAACTAATCGCATAGGCATCACAGATCTTCTTCCTCCACTATGTCCCATTAAGTATCAAGCCTTCAGTAAAACCTAAGTCTTTAGTGACTCAATCTTTCCAACAGAATACAAAAACGTAAAAAACACATCTCGTACGGAATTAGAAGAAGACGAACACAATCACAGCCAACTTCCATAGACTATAAAGAGTCGTACCATTTACGGCCGCCAGCATCAAATACACTACTACGAAGTTCCCTTTTATTAATCTGTGAAAATTTGTCTATCTTCCATGTATGCTTTCCATATAACTCGGAAGGCTTTGGCGCTACAAGGAAAAGAGAGAGAGAGAGAGAGTTTTTCAAAAAAAGCAACCATAATATGTATAAGTACCTGAAACGAAGAGCAAGATGAGACTACATTCCCTAAGAAAAATGCCCATCGTCACAATTAATGACATGTTTCATCATTAAAAAGATGTTGAGAGACAAAGTAGAGAGAGGCGCTCCTCAATCCGAGTGGAAGAGGGAAGGAGCTACAGCATTTATCTAGTAAAAATCATCAAAAGCTCCTGACCAACGAACCAAAACTTTTCAAATTTCTGGACCTATTGAGAAAAGAACTTTTCAGATTTATCCACATAAAAAATCACACTTTTTGGAAGTTAAAAGTTCTAATTTCACAGCCAAACAGGAAGAATGCGGTTGGAAGCATCAAGAATAATGATCTATCTTGGCATCATATTCTATTTCAACGAACTCCAGCTGTAATAGCGACTTCATAGAAAATGGGTAGCTATGAATTCATAAAAAAAAAATGGATTATCCTACGCACAGATCCACACAAAGATTCAACACAATGAATAAATCCAGTCATCGCAAACTTGAACTGCATCAAAGAAGTTTATTCCACTGTTACAAGCCCCTTTACCACCCAGCATACACTATTTTAAGCAGTCTTCTCATCAAGTGTTGACTCAGTACATATGCAAAGGATAGCTTTTGAAGATCTCAAAATCACAGGAGGCCAGGTGAAGAGAAAATTGAGTAAAAAGAATTGAAGCTGAAGAAGTAAGCACACCACCATCCTCGTCGTCATCCTCCGTCGGTATCCCAGTATGGAGGCGAAGCTGATGGGGTTCCCTTTTCCACCTGCTCAGAAGATCGCCATTCCGCCAATGCTTCCCAGATTGAGAGCTTTGAGCACTCAAAATCCCCTCCTCAGACCTTCCCACTCCAGACTCATCCGTCGCGACGCCAGCCATTTCTCGCAATCAAACTCCTCTTCCACACAGGCTCAACTCTTATTCCTACAAAAAGAAATTCCAGTATTTAAACGAAAAGAACATTCAAAGTAAAGCTTTGAAGCAACACTTTTACATTGCTGAAATCAGTTTCGCTGTCCACACATATTCTTCCATATAAAAAATAACTCCATCCAGTGTCTAACAAATTAGACGCTGCAAATGTCAACCAAACCTTTTTAAGGATTGCCGATAGATAATGCCCGAAAGAGAGAAAATTTTGAAACCCCAAAATAACCGTCCCTTGATCCAACATATACTATCAGCCCAGATGACATCCGTTTCCGGCACACACCAAAGGCAACCGCAGAAACAACCCTCCTTCCACGACTTAAATCCTCTCATTTCCGTGAAAACCATGCGGACCCATAAATCCAAACACCAGACACCCTAAACCTAACGCAAACGCCATCTCCACAATCCGACGGGCGCCCAGGAAAACCCTAAAAAAAAATAAAAATCAGGCAAGAGAACGCCGAACAAGGAATCGAAATCGCCCGATTGACCGAAATTGCATGATGCCTAAACCCGCAACATGCCCAAATCAGCCGACCCCGAGAAACGCGGAGATCGACGGCCAAGACGCCCGCGAAAACCCAATCCGAATCAGAATCACGGGCTGCACACAGATAGTCACGGGGGCGATTGGGGAATCCATCGAAAACGGAACGGAATGGCAAAAAAAACAACGGAAGCGATTCTCGCGAACAGGTCCATGGCGGCGCTAGATTGAAGGGCTTGTAATACATACTAACCTTAGGCAAAGACCCGGCAGGGATGGCGACGGCGATGGGGGCGGGGGGCTTATGACGACGGCGATTTGGTGCTCGTGAGGTTTAACTGAGAGAAACAGAGGTCAGAAGCAGCAGAGGAGAGGAGAGAGGGAAAGAGAGACCGTAGGAGGAACCTGAAAGGAAAATTTTTATTCTCGGGCCTCTTTTTTATTAATTTCGTCAACCCTTTTTGCTCTTTTTAAATTAATTAATCCGGTCCGGACGTTCGTAAAATACCAATAAAAAAAAGTTACACCGTGCTTCTGATTTTTGAGACGACTTAAATAAGAAAATGTAAAAAAAAAAAAGCGAAACAAAATCGGACAATACATATCTCTCACGAGATAAGTTTTATTTACGGCGCTTGATTGTAAACAAATCAAACAAAGATGAAATTGCCAAAATTACTTTGGAACGATCCATGTCTTTCTTATCAATTCTGTCGACAAATACTAAAAAGCAAAGATCTCAAGGCTTGGAAAAAATATGCCGATAAGGATTGGGAAGGGTGGAAATAGGTGCGAAATTCGACTCTCGCGCTCTGCAAAAAGCGGAGCCAAAGATCGAGAGACAAGAATTAGAGAAATAACACGAACAAATAATATGAAAATTAGATAAAAATTAAATTCGACAAAAAAAAAAAATAAGGAGGTGGTTTTATTTGATATATTTTTTTTGGGTGATAAATGAGGGGGTGAGGAAGGAGTGACCTTATTTTTATTTCTTTATTTCTTTATTTTTTATTTTTTGGGTCAGAAGAGGAGGAGGAGGTATCCTTTGCACAGTTTTGCAAGCTGGGCTTGACCAGGCTCGGGGTGATTGGGCCACTGCACTTCGGGCCCACCAGCACTTCGTGGGTTCCCACCATTTGTTCGGGGTCGATTTTTGACTCTGGTGCGACTCTACTTCTCTAAAACTATCATCCTCCATTAGATAATTTTGTAATTTATGAAAACATATTTGAATCTCCCCCCGTCACAGATATTTTTGAGACACGATGATGGAACGACAACAACGTGAGTGCTTTGTCAAGAATTCTAACTTTTGAGTAATCCTTTTTGTCGGTTATTCCATGATAATGCGGTTATTGTTCATTTGTCTTACAAATGATATGGACGCGGCTGAAATTCTAAGTTTGAGATCAAAAATCGGATCGGATTGACTTTATCATATGAAGAGACGCATCGATCTTTTTACTTTCATTGCTTAATGGAGTCTTGCGTGATGTGATGGACATATTCAAAACTTTCGCCTCGAATTCCTTCATTATCATTATCATGCCATTGTAAAAATTTCTCGATGTGAGAATAATAAGGAAATTGGGATGATATAGCATTTATTGACGATGAATATCATAAAATTTAGAACACTATCCCTAACATGTATATTTACTGTCGAGATATAAGCTAATCAATACTTCGATTTTTCATATCAAATGTATATCATCTACAGATTTCTTTCTAACTTCCAAGATACATTCATAAGAGCATTAATGATTTTCCCCATTCCTATCTATTCAAGAAATTTCTAAAATTACTGCGAAAGACAGGCAAGAATTCATACCTCCGAATAAACATTCGTGCAAAGCACGTGGACTACATTGGAGAGAAGAAGAAACAACTCATGAAACCCTTTTATAGAAGCAAGCATGTCAAAGTCCATAATAGATGAACTTCAAAGATTGATTAGGGGTCCGGTATTTAGTAGGCCCATCAAATTGCTGGGTCATGTCGGGTTTGGATTGGATCGAAAAATAATCCAATCCAAATTGACCTATTTAACTCACATTAACCCATTTTTCTACAATATAATTCTTGCAACATATACCTTACTCGAGCCACATTCAACTTATACGGTTATACCAATTCAACCCCATTGAAATTCTTATCAAATTTCTTCTTGAATTCTTAACGATTTTCTTTTTTATAGTATATTCGGTTATAAATTTCAAAAAAGAAAATTTAAAAAATTCTTAGTTTTTTTTTTGCCAGAAAAGAAAATCTTAAGGTTTAATAGATAGAGAAATACTAAAATTAAGAAAGAAAAATATGAGCAACCCACTTCTGCAACGTTGCCGCCGGTCGACAAATTACAATGGCACCATTTGCAGAAGCAATCGGATTCAACAACTGAACCAATGCCCATCAGCCTCTGCTCTTCCTCTCTGGCTGCCTCTGCTCCTCCTGGCGTCGCGCCCTTCACGAGCGGAACACCGGCGGCGGGTTCGGGTTTGGTATGGTCAATAGCTCGAATGTCATCTTTGACGGAGTCGCAGCTTAACACCAAGATCTGCCACTTCGAGACCACAAAACTGTGCAGCAAGGCGGCAGTGCTAGAGCAGCAGGAGAATGAGGTGAGTGGCTTCGATCCTATGGGCAGCCAAAAGTTGAGGAGGCCCATGAAAGCTCATTCTCAACATCTGTGCTCCGTTAGGCTCCCCTCCAGTTTCTCAGACGCATTCCTCAGAGGCAGACCAACATCTCATTCTTCTGCACCAATTACACCATTTTCCTTCTCCTCATCCTCTTCCTCGACCTTCTCTGCCACTCTATCACCCATTGTCTTCATTGTCATGATGGCCGCGTGGCACTTCCTCTGCTTTTCCTGCGGCGCGCCCCTCTTCCTCGTCGTCGGCCGGATGATCGATGAACACATGATCCTCATCGTGATGTCGACGCCAATGGCTGCTGACGCACACGACGGTGAATATCCTCACCAGTGCGATGGTGGCAGCGTTGTATGAGGCGCTGAGGAAGGCAGATGATCTGTCTCGAGTGAGACGTGGGTTGATAATGAGCATTAGAACTTTTTCTTTGCCAGATACGAAATGGGCTAACAATGAGTTTCTTTCCGAGCCATTAAAACCACATTTAGTTACGCTTTACTCTCCTAGACCCATTTAAACCAATATATAAAAATTTCAAGCAATACGACCCTTTTTGTTAAATATGAGCCAAAAAACACATTTTGATAGCTCTACGATTCAATTTGAATTAGGTAGATTGTGTATCTGAATCACGAAATTTCTTCATATAAGCTAACAGTGACATGCTTGAAGCTTTCCAAAGAAAGTGCTTCGGTCTTTTTAACAATGAACATGACCAAGCGTGTGAAAGGAAAATGAAGCAGCTTAGAAGCTTGTTTCCTCAGGGAAGGGTGAAGATGACAACACCATATGTCTTGGTCGGAAGCGTAGAGTAAGGTATTGCGTTTGGAGTGAATTGGAGAAATAGGTCCACAGCACGAAACCTGGCAATCTGGCACCGGTACAAGTCCTGAGCAATATTGGGTCGTTCATGACGAGGGCTGAGCTATGCACAAGATGGAGCTAGGTGACTTGCCAAGGCCAAGCGAAGCAAATGCTAAATGTGTTGGGGTGTGTGACATGATTAATAGTCACCATCCACAGGAAAAACCCTTCTCAATGTGGTTCTTAGAGGCAGTGCCCGCGAGCCGTCAAAGAGCTTTTATAGTTTGAGCCCATATTTATAAGCAATTTGAATTTGGGTCTATGAATAACTGCTTTACATATACATATACATGCGCACACACGTACACACTCTTTTAGGTAGTAATCGAGTAATGTGACAGACAAGTGTGATATTGAAATCTGTTGTTGGATCTAACCTTAGTTGAAGCGAGAACTAGGATAAACCTTGTGTCTCGAATTATTTTTCTCGTTTTTATGCTTATTATGTTGTGATTATGCACAGAATCCTATCAAAATTGAGCACGGATGTGCATTGGCGCTTCATGTTTGGTTCGACACACAAGTGATATAATGCACAAGTTGCACTGAACGTTCACCCAAGGTGATCGTGTCATGAAGGAAAGGGCGCAAATTGCCCTGGTGATGATCCATACTGTTTATGGATGGATCCAAGAACGAGAAAGAGAATTACCGGAGGACCGCTTTCACAAGTGAGTCTTCTATAGATAAGTACTAGGTGCATAACCAAGGTGCAAAAGCACAACTACGTGGAACCAAGGTTGTCATGGATATGGTTGGCATGAAGCATCGGTGCGAACGATATGATCCACTGGTTAAGTGAGCAGGCATTGTTGGATCATGAACTACTTTAGCGTTATGCACGTGCAGGTTACCAAACCACGAGCCCACGATGCACGAGAGCAGGCCAACACATGAGCAAGTGGTGACGCGACCACTCCGGCCGACAACGGGAGCGCCAGACTAGGCAAAAACTGCATTGTCGGAGCCAAACTAGTGTAGAATGTCGCTAGGGTTCATATGGATTGGTCGCTAGGGTTCAGTTGGCAACGATTGTAGATTTGGATAAAACAGAAATTCCGTTTGAACTGCTTTATTTCAAATGCTTGACTCACTTATAAAGACTGGTATTCCTTGTTCTAAGTATAAAGTTTTCATTCCTTGTTCTAAGTATAAAGTTTCGAAATGTTCTAGCATTGACTCCTGCATATGATCAAACATGTGATGAGCGTTCTTAATTTACTTGGTCTCATGGGCGATAAATCCACGATTTTAGGTTGTTTGTGAGTTATAACAACACAAGGGATTTGATTCTTTTTGGCTTAAACTAGTTCCTGTGCAAGCAAACCTTTCACATCCGCATGCATAGATAAGGCTCGCCCATTCAGGGGTCAATGGGGTTCGCAAAGTTACTCTTAAGGGATAGGAATTATATGTTAGGTCACAAATGTCACATGCTTGGGATCGCCATAACCAGAACTAGAAACACAACATGCCATAAAGGAAAAGGATTAGCGCATGTGCCTAGTGTGGAATACATCGGAATTGATGCACAACATTAACGAATCAAGACTTGAGCGCTTCTCCCCTATTATCTCTTGCTTACGCTGGCTGATGAGACAATCACTATTCTAAACGAAAATGTACGTTCTGAAATTCTGCAATATGAGGCTAGAGGGGGGAGGGGGCCTTAAGCCTTTATATAAAGTTTTCAGCGCAAACCCTCTCATCACGGGTGTCTTGGCCCATACTAACCAAGTCGTATTAAACTGATTAACAATTATTATATCTTACCTTATTAGACCAATCCTGTTAATAGGTAAATATCAATTTAATTAATCTAAGCCCATATAAAAAAAACTCTTACATTCTTTCACTTGGGCTATATTAATTGAAACTATATTGTATGTGCACACTTTTATGCTTGTCCAGAAAAATATCTTAACAGTCAATCCAATCCCATAAAGTCTCAAATATCGAATCATAGCCATAACTGCATCAACGAACACAGCCTCCCATGGTCATGGATGTCTTTTAACTCTGTCGATATAGATGCAATATGAAAGTGTGGCAAATGAATAACACCTCATAAAATAGTAATTGTTTATTCGTTATCTCCTTTGTTAGTCATATTTCTCTTCTTATGCGTCACGAAATCTCATATGCCACTAAAGAATATCATTTATGGTTCCAATGAACCTACATATCTCTTATCCTTATAGTTAACTTTACTTTATGTACAGCAAGACATATTCTTAAGGCTAACAATTGATGAAACCCTTTATAGAAGCAAGCATGTCAAAGTCCATATTAAATAAACTTCAAAGAATGATTAGAAAGGCCCATCAAGCTGGTGGGTCATGTTAGGTTTCGATTGGATTGAAAATAATCCAATCCAAATTGACCTAGTTAACCCACATTAACCCATTTTTCTACAATATAATCCTCGCAACTCATACCTTACACCTTACTCGAGCCACATTCGACTCATACCCAATTCAACCCGCACTAAAATTAGGGAAAATCACCGACTTCTTTTCTTTAAGATTAGCCCACGTCTCGTCTTCTGCTCGCTTCCAGCCACCCTTGCTGCTGCTTCTTCACGAATGAGCTCTTCTTGCCGCTTCAGATCAACAGTCTTCTTTTTCGTCAACAGTGTTTTCTTCTTCGTGCTTGTCCTGGCCTGTGGCACCACGTCTTTCGTCTCTCTCCTTATCTTTTGCTTTGCGATTAAGGCGCTTCTGCTTAGCCCTACAGTCCAGAAAGTTGTGCCTTTCAGAAAGCAAGAGAAACTATAGAGCATCCCCCAAGTCCAACACAATCGGTCTTATAAACAATTCAGATTAACTTAAAAGGGTGTAACATTTATGTGTGCATCTCATGACAGTGATAACAGGGTGTAACTGACTTATCACCATTGCTCGCGTACCATGTGACCATACATCTCACTTTTGATTGATCGGTTACACCAAGTGTCACTGCCACATGGTGTGTCCATCCCATAAAATACCTCCTCCGTCTAAACAAAAACTCCAATCTCCAACCCAAAACAGAAGTTCCTCTTCATGAACTCAGCTATTGCTGGTCAAAATCCTGATACGTATGTACATAACTACCAACTAGCACCCAAAATTGCTTATGGAAAACCAATAAAGGAATGACAATGGAGGACAGACCTCCAGTTATCCCCACACCCCCCCAAAACATAATAATAAATAATAATAATAATAATAATAAAAAAAATAATTAATTAATTTTCAATTTTTTTTATCAATTTAGAATCACACTACACAAAGGTGGCTAGGCTTGCATTAATATGCCTCATGACCTTTGAAATCCATTAGCGCATAAATCAGCCAATATTGGTACAAAGTAATAGCAGCTAGAAATCAACAAACCTGCTTTTTCTTTGACTTCTTTTCTTTAAGATTAGCCCCACGTCTCGCCTTCTGCTCGCTTCCAGCCACCCTTGCCGCTTCTTCTTCACAAATGAACTCTTCTACCCGTTTCAGAGCAACAGCCTCTTGATAGGGCAGCTTCAATTTTGTTACTGCACGAGACGGTAATGCACACAGAGAACAAATGATACATACATTTGATGTCAAATATCCTTAAGACATCGTAAGAATTTACACAAAAGTATACAACAATCCATTTGACAAGATAAAAGCGCATTATAAGACGGATATATGATTGGAATAACCACAGCACAAAAGAGCTTTATGATCTAAGTCCAGCTCGCAAAGCTGCAAATTCAAATCCAATCACACAGAAACATCTACAACTTTCGGACAATAAAATTTCTTATAGGTCAATCACTGTGTGCTCCCGCAATGATGTCAGCGTCCAGTAATCTCGGAGACACTTTTTCCCATATTTGCAAGAAGAAGCTAACCTAATCGTTGAGAGAAAAGAGTTGGAGGGGATTTAGCAAGCAAAGAAAAGAGTAACTGCAGATAGGGAAGTCAAAGAATATAGACTGATCCTCATCACCATGTATTTCCAAGTGAAGTTAAATATCTTTTAATAGATCCTTCGCCACGCTGACTAAGGCCTCCACAGACATCGCCAATTATCCCTATTGAACTCTACATGTGCTCTTCCCTATTCTCTGAGATACATATGTTACAACTCGACCCTTTCTCTCTACATTCAAAATCCACTCCACCATCTAACAGAAATATAACATGAATTGAAGAGGAATTTTAGTAAAACTCGATTCACTATGGCAAAGAATCAACCTATCCACAAAAAAATGTAAGAGTGAAGTAGACAAAGCTAAGTGATTGGAAGCAATATACATCATTGCTATGTTAGCAAACTTGTGTCTCCCTGAAAGATGAAAACTAAGTCCGTTCACAGAAATCTATCTGTTTCACGCAAATGAGCCAACAAGACAACTATAAGAAGAAGAACCTGAAAAATTCCTGCACAAGGAAATACCTGAAAATATGGGCAAGTACAAAAATCTCCACCGTTCTTCGACCCAATTCTGTCAACCGCCTTTCATCACGCTCAACGGAATCCTTATTTAAATCCTCACCAGAATTGCCATCCTGAAGTTTTATTGAACAGTCACAGAGCTATGACTTAGGTGAAAGACCCAAAAAAAATTTATGTATCTAATGAAATAGCACGAAAAACAGTAAACAGGAGAACAGAAGGAAAAACATGAAGGGATAAACAAAGACCAGTACGATATGCAGATAAGCAAAAACAAAATCCGATTTCTGTGTGCATACACCACAAGCCAGTACAGAGTTTGATCACACACATGCTGATCTGCCCGTAGGGTAAAGTTAAATGGAAAAACTTATATATAAGGCATACCTATTATGTGCAAATGTAAGGATTTCACCCCACTCAATTTCATCTGACAGCTTGACCAGTCTTCTGATCAAAACTTCCTACCCTCACCAAAATAACCAATGAAAATCCTCGCTTGGACTTCCCATACTAGTAAGAAGCAGCCTCTCATTCATAGAATAGAGAGAAAAAAATTCACCAACATGTCTTATTCAAGTAAATGTTGCCTTCCTAACTGTCATGTCATAATAAGGACATGATGCAATTAGAAAAGCAAGGCAAGACATCAGGACACATAAACCAACAAGATCCAACCAGAGGCAAGAGTTAAGAGAATGAGTCGTTCTGAATGAAAGCTATTCACGACTGGACCAACACATCTAAAGAAAAGCACTTTGGCATACAATATACAGTTACGTTCCAATCAATAAAAAAACTAAATGCTGCCATCTCATTCGCACTCTTAACACACTGCAGCCATTCTTTGTGGTTCCCCATACCATATCAGCATAACAAACTCGAATAGACTTGACAGCTTACCCTCGTTCGATTTTGAGGACCCTTCTCATCTTTTGGAGGCAGAGGTTCCAAGGCGGCCCTTTCAAGCAGTAATAATATGTCATCCACCAAAACAAACATATCCTTATCCACCGAAACAATGGGAGCTGGCATTTCATCAGAATCCAATACTTTTGTCCTCCCTTTCTTACATTTGCTTTGCCCTTAGAGCCTTCAAACCACTATGCAAGGAATCCATAACCAAAGTCGAGGTAACTTCTTTTTCTATGAAAAAGTGTTTCACCACAGCTTTGAGAATCACATCCATTTTCTCTTCTGACATTAAGCTTCTAGCATTTTCGTCAATTCCCAACCAGAAAGCACGGAAGCTGCAAAATCATGTATCTTCCCATTAAAATAGGCAAATAACCTCACAAATCAGATTTCAACATACAAACTACCATTAAAAGAGATTTGAATACTCAACAACCGCTCCAGCGAGTCCTCAACTGAACACTTCATAACTCTCAGAGAACAATGTACTCTTGCTAAAAATAGTACTAATGACAGCGTACCTTGACCAACTGGCCTTGTCCTTGATAAGCTTCCCAGCTTGTCCCTTCTCTCGTCGACAAAACGTTGGCAGATTTGCTCTACATTAGTCAAGTGCACACGAACAAGTTCTCTCCTGTATTGAGAATCCAGGCAACGGAACGGTCGATCTGTATTCTTCCTGATAATGATTAAGCAAGGTTAATCAGATGATAAAAATGAGTGTTCGCTGGGCAAATTGAATCTTTAATCAGATGATGAAAAAGAATGTTCGCTGGGCAAATTGAAGCTATAGTTCTAAAGGTAAAAGTAGGCTACGGAAGTTTGAAGAAAAAAAACAGCAATCAGTTCAAATTAAGATAACAACATCTTGATCTTCGTGACCCGCCAGACCATTGGATGGGAACAAAAGGCAAAATACTCTCATATGTAAATTCGGAAGGTTCTCAACTAATCACTCCAAAAGATTTCTAAAAGCACGACTTTTCATGACATATATGATATCACCAAAGTACAATTTTTTTGTACCTTTCAAAGGCAGTACTGACTGGGTATAGATGCATGAGTAGTCCAACTTGCCAACAATGAATTTTAACTGAGAAGGGGAAATTATCATGTGACCACTTCACAATGTGGATAAACTAACCAATTATCATGATGGATCATGATAATTGGTTATGTGTGTGTGTAAATTGGTTATGTATATACATTTTTTTCAGTCAAAGGTTATGTATATACATTAAAAGATATTAAAAAGAAAAGAAAAGAAAATCTTCAATTGCCAGAAAAAACCATACACATGTTAATCCAGACATCAGTCCCCCATCAACTTAAAAACTGGCCCAAAAGTGATATGTACAAAGGAATTTTTAAATTTAGAAACCTTAAAAAAATTAAACTGCAAAAGATTATACAGGAGAATCAACAGATACTAGTGAAAAGAAAGCAAAATCAAATCACGATATATACTTCGCAGTAGAAAATTGTAATATTAAAAAAATGATGAAACTACAATCATTTCTAAGGGAGCTTCAGATGACCTGAATGTAAGACGCCTCAACCAGACCACCTCTTCCACAAAAATAAAAGGGACGGTGGTGGGGGTTTTTGTGTGTGTGTATAAGTGTGGGAAGAAAAAGAAAAAAAATATGTGAATAAAAGAAAAATAAAAAAAAGTTTAACAGATATTTAAGATAAATATAAAAAAATTGTTTGTAAATGATTGTTTGGTGGAAAAAGTGGTTGAAAAAAATAAATAAAAGAGCCAAAA
>JAGVVM010003631.1:0-29042 GCA_019149425.1 Psidium friedrichsthalianum
CCAGAGGGGGTAAGAGGGGAGAAAAAAAAAAAAAGAAGGGAGGAGGGGGGGAGAAAAGGAAGGGAGGGGAGAGGGCGCCGGTTGGGTAAGGGAAGGTGTTGGACTCTAGTGATTCATTTGCATATATGCTAACAACACAAATTGTGGGTTGAAAATATAAGAGACGTGATGCTTTATGCAGCTGTTTGTTGGATGCACTACTGAAGAGTAGGTAAACCACGAATTTGCTTCGGAGCAGCCGTAAGGGAGGAGAATCCAAAACCGTGAAAAAAAAACAAAGAGGGCACTTCTTGCAGATTTTCCTTGACTCTGGAGATGGATCTTGAAGCTGATCAGTCTCAACAACGGCAAGATGGAGCCAGACTCAAGGCCATTTCTTACGGTACAGTTCATTAAGCTAGTTGACTAGTTTCTTATATGGATATACATATAAGTTTCTCACAGTCAATTTAAATGACGTGAGCACCAGAAAGTATAGTTATCCTCCTTCTCTGCGACTCTGTTCTGTGTCCAAACCTTGCCCTCTCCATTACAAAATCTCAAAAAAATCTCGGCCAAATGTTGATTCTTCTCTATTACAGCATTCAGTAAGTATCAGCTTCATCAAGCCTTAAACGACAATTTTATGCTTTCTGATGAAATTTCGAATGTGGCGGAATAGGATACTGTGGTTGGCAGAACTGATACGGCTTTCTCACCTGTCGAGTGGGTGATGGCATAGTTGCCTGCATAAACGAAATGTGTGACAAAGTTATCCACGAATTGGCAGCAGTCGTGGGGATGGATAAGATGGGTCGAAGATCGACCACTGCCCAAATTAAAGTACCTCAACGCTGTCATCAAGGAGGGATTTCGCTTGCACCCTGCGGCACCATTATTGTGCCTCGGACCCCACTTGCTTCGTGCGTCATTGGGAGTTTCACGATTCCGAAGGGCAGGAACATATTCCTGAACATGGCTTATATCCACAAGGACCCCAATTTGGGACAAACCATCAGAGTTTCGACCCGAGAGGTTCTTGGAAAAATCCCAGCGAGTCAGATCTCTCAGGCGACAACTTCACGTACATGCCTTTCGGTTCTGGTCGAAGGATATGTGCAGGGCTTCTGCTGGCAGAGAGGATGCTAACGTATGTCTTGGCCTCTCTTCTGCATTGGTCCGAGTCGGAGTTACCCCCAGGGGCGCAGCTAGAACTCTCAAGACAAGTTCGGGCTCGTGGTCAAGAAAACAAATCCCCTGGTTCCCATTCCTAGACCGAGATTGTCTGCGCTGGAGCTCTACATGTCTGATAGATCTTTGATTAGAGTCTCAAGACTCTCGTTTTCATTTCTGCAGAATAAAAGTATCCGGCCAGAACATTTGTGATCAGAAAAAGGATTTCTATCGTCTTTTGCGTTCTTCAGGTCGATTAGACCAGAAGATGAAATCATGTATTTTTCAAAGCAGAACACTTCAGTTCTTGCATATATATTCGACTGCGGAGTTCTTGAGGAGGCGGTCCAGTTGCCCCTAGTTGCTGGATAATTTCAATTGACTATGTTAACGAGTTATTCTGAAAACACTTGTTAAGAAATCAAATAGGTAGGTTTTACAGTTACTATAGTCCATCTTAATTAGGCCTAAATACATGTGATATATTATGACAATAAATTACTGTAAATGATCGAGTAGAAGAATATGTCCTGTCTACTAGATTTGATCATCACCCAATTCCCTACTCAGCAATAATAGTTTTAAATTCTCGTCAATGGATACAGCCGGAATAGACTCATGTTGCAACTTTCCCAGATGTGAACCACCAAGTGAAATCTAATGGATTGTTAGGCAAACACGGAAAAATTACCTAAAAAACCAAAAACCTATTGCATTCGTGCCAATTCAGTCGTAAACCTTTTAATATAGCCCTAAACTTTTGATGATTACTTCGTCCGGTTCATTGGTGATTCCTTCGGGTTTAGTGAGCAAATTCATTTGCACAGTCATCTCAGTTTCTATGGTGGATTGGCTTTTGTTGAGGCTAGCTATATGACCTAGAGGGGAGTGAACACGTGATTTAAAAAAATTAAAATAATGCGAAATTAAACCAAATAAGTTCATAACCAAGTCAGAATCTAAACATAAACAATAATATATTCGGATTCACGTATGTATAATAAACTCTCAAATGCTATAAGTAAAAGTTAAAGGATAGAAGATTTGTACATGATGTTTATAGTTGTTTGGCTTTGATCAAGCCTACGTCCAATCTCCACGCTAACAATCTATTGGCTGGATTTCACTAATAAATCGATTGGAGGTTACAGTATCAAAGTCTTGCTTATACCCAAGCACTACTTCTCGAAAATAGGCTGCTAATACACAAGCAGAATTAGGCGCACTTTGTTTTTTTTTTTTTTCGCAATCCTGTTATTTTTTTTCCATAATTGAAAATTAGGCACACTATTTTGTTTTTCAGAAGTAGTGGGCCCGCAACTTAGAGCGAGACAGCGAATTTTTGTGAACCGGTCCATTATGCGATCCATTCCAAAAGTTTGTTGCGACAGATGGAAAGAAGCCCGAAGCTTGTCCTGAGCCCACAAAACTCAGACCAACTTTGATCTCTCTCATTCACACCCTAAAGCATAAATTCACTTTCTCCCTCGTTGCTCATGGTGAGAAAAGAGAGGCGCTGCTCTAGCTTAGGCAAAGCAAGAAAAAAGAGAGGCAAAGCTTGTCTTGAGCCACACAAAGTTAGGCTCTGCTCTAGCTGAGGCAAAAGCATCTGAAACCCGTCTCGCATGCTTTCTTCTTCTTGGCAAGGTTAAGATTGCTGCAGCTACAGATGTGATAGAATTTACGGTCATGTTATCGAGCTCCAATCTCCCCAACTGGAAAAATACGAGAAAATATTAGCTAGGTCGGCCCCTCCACGTCACTTTGGGCCGGCTCACAATGGAACTCGTGGCGCCACGTGTCGTCCATGGGTCTCACTCTCCCTCTCCGCTCGCTCTCCTCTTACCTTTACTTCAAATTTCACTCCAAATACCTCACACTTCTCTTCTCTCTCTCTCGCAAAATTGACCACCACCGCCGAAGGAACATCACCGGATGCTTTCTTTCAGTTGCTGGAAAACGATGGAGGCTTGATGGAATTGGGATCGATGGCGGCAAACTGTTGCTAAAGGAGAGAGTGGGACCCATGAATGGCACGTGTCGTCCAGTGATTGAGCCAGCCCACGAGCAGCGATCTGCTTCCTAATATTTCCTCGCGAAAGATAAATAACTGACGCTACCTTCCTGGGTGAGGGAGCAGAGACATGGCCTGCGTGCCGAGGTAAGAGTGCTGGTAAGAGAAAACAGAGGGAAGCAGAGGATACAGCCACACCCCTTTGGTCAACCTTCACGGGCTGAAGAGCGAGCTCGCATCCTAATCGTGATCATCTCACGTCCATTTAATGCCTCTCTTGTGCAACAATTTAACTCTTATTTCGCAAAAAATAAATAATTTAAAAATATTTTTCTAACAATATTCATTTATATTGTTTGAAATAAATAGTCAATGAAAAACGACTTCATTATCAATAATAATTTATATTTAAATATTTTATGAATGATGAAAACATTTGTTTTTGATTATTTATTTCAAGCGATACAAATGAATATTTTTAGTATGTTTTAAAAATCATTTATTTTTCGCGAAATAAATGAAGCATAATGTTATTTTTTAAGAATGCGAGGGTTTGTGTACAAAATAAGGTATCTTGCCAGTGTAGATCATGTTTGAAGCACGTACTGAATTTAGACAGACAGCATAGTACCAAGGAGTGAGGGTTCACGTACGAGACCCGGGTCTGAAACCTGTGATACCTCGGACATGTGGCTAAAAAAGTTGCCCAGAAAAGAATTTGTGCTGCATTTGTTTGTGATAGAAGAAAGAACACTTGTTATCTGTTGGTTCTTCAGGTCAGTTAGACCAGAAGATGAATTCATGCGACTTTAAGGAGATGGTCCGCTTGCAAAATGTTTCGGTTCTTGGTACATATTCGACTGCAGTGTTCTTAAGGAGATGGTCCGCTTGCACCAGACGCAGCAGAATTTCAATTAAGGGTGTGTTTGTTCTCCGAAAAGTTCAAAATTTAGAAAATATTTTTTAAAAAAATGACTAGTTATATCACTAAAAAAATTAATTGACGAAAAATATTTTCATCGACAATAACAATTCATGCCAAAACTATTTTCATGAGTAACAAAATATTTTTCGTTCATTCGTTCTTGTAAAGCATACAAACAATTATTTTTTTTAACAAATGTTTGCCAAATTTTAAGTTTTTCATAGGACAAACGCAGCCTGTCATGATCGAGTATAAAGCAAATTTAAGAACTTTTTGCATATTTCCATAGATTGACCGACTTTTTCTCACCAATATAGTCCATTTTCATATCATATTATGCCAGCTGGACTCATCTTGGGAACCGGAATGTATATCTGCCGCGATTGATCGTGAAAAAATGGCCCTTGTGCCATAAAAGTTAACATAAAACCCAGCTTTTCGTCTTTATTTGCGTTTTACTAAGATTAATTAGTAAAACGTCGCACACAATTTCCAAAAGGGCAATGCAAGTTTTAACTGAATTCAAGAACTAAAAAGATACGCGACTGTACTGCTAGCTACGTGACAGACTTCAAATGTATAATGATATACATTTCATAATTTGGAAATGAAGAATCACAGCCTGAAAAGTGAAACAAACTATTTCTTAAGTTTTAGTTTCCAGGGTGAAATATGAGAAAATTCAACGAAAACTTAGATTTCGCTTGTTTCGCGGAAACAAAAAAAATGATTTGAAAAATATTTTCCTTATCATGACGACTGCTTGTATCATTTGAAAAAAAATGAATAAACGAAAAATATTTTCATCATATATAAAAACAAATGTTTAGACATAATGTCAGGATGTACGTGTTAATTGTGTTAGAGAAGTCTTACGTTGAAAAATGGTGCGGTGTTGAGTAATTAATATGTCTAAGTTAGCCCATAACTCATTGGCTTAACCTTTTGAGTGAAGGTGAGTCCAACCAGATATATTGCCGGACTCGAACTTGGGCTCTCTCTTGATAATCTCTCTCCGGGGAAAGGCATTGAGCTTCTGCTGTGCGCTTCCAACACATAACTTGTTGTATCACGTCTCTAATCCATGTTTCTTATGTTTGAGTCATTACTTTTGCAATCTAGTAGTCTCACCAAAACCTGAAACTAGCAGTACACATTTTAAAACCGTGGAGATGAGGTGATCAATGACTAGAGCAAATAATACTGAGCTAGCGATAGGCTGGAGTGATGATATTTAAGCATAAAGTATTATAGTAGTGACGTGATTTATTATGTGGTCGTTCATATATTATAATGTTCTAGCGCCAACGTAAAATGAGACAAACCTCGGGAAACCTTATGTAACAAGTAGTCAATGATTTTTTTTCATTATTGGCAACTTTTATATAATTATTTTCATGAACAATGAAAATATCTTCTGCTCATTTATTTTTGTAAGTCATAGAAGTGATCGGTTTAAAAAAAAAAAATATTTTCCACATGGTGTTTAAAGAAGGTCACTTTCATGGAAACCGGATGAACAAGTCATCCTATTTCCAGGGAATGATTTCGTGGTCAACGGTAACAGAAAATTGAGTTTTAAGTTTAACAAATCAAAAGAAAGTTTCATCCTTTAAACGCACTTCAACAAATCGGCGGTCCAGCAATAGAAACCATCAAAGAATGAACGTTGGTATGTAGGCTTTATTTATTTTGCAAAAAAATAAATAATTAAAAAATATTTTTCTAAAAATAATTATTTGTATAAGCTTAAAATAATTAGTCAACGATTTTTTTTTTCATTATTGGCAATTTATATATAATTATTTTCATGAACAATGGAAATATCTTCTGCTCATTTATTTTTATAAGTCATATAAGTGATCGGTTTTAGAAAAATATTTTCCACATGGTGTTTAAAGAAGGTCGCTTTCATGGAAACCGGATGAACAAGTCATCCTACTCCCAGGAAATGATTTCGCGATTAACGGTAACAGAAAATTGAGTTTTAAGTTTAACAAGTCAAAAGAAAGTTTCATCCTTTAAATGTACTTCAACAGATCGACCGTTCAGCAATAGACATCATCAAAGAATGAATGTTGGTATGTAGGCTCTATTTATTTTGCAAAAAATAATAATTAAAAAATATTTTTCTAAAAATAATTATTTGTATAAGCTTAAAATAATTAGTCAACGATTTTTTTCATTATTGGCAATTTATATCTAATTATTTTCATGAACAATGGAAATATCTTCTGCTCATTTATTTTTATAAGTCATATAAGTGATTGGTTTTAGGAAAATATTTTCCTAATCATTTATTGTCCGTGAAACAAATAGAACCGTGGTGTCATTCAAATTAATAAAGTTCATTCGGAGTGACTTTTACTTCTTTTAAGCATGACTTTCTTGATTAGACTTCTATTTAGCAAAACAGATATGAGACATTTCAAATTATACATAATATATGGCAAGTGAATATTTAACTTTTTTTTTCCTTGAAAACCGGTGAAGAAAGTGGTCTGAGTTTCCATGAAATACGAGTGGTCATGAATTCTTGGACCGAGAAAGTGGAACTGCTTGGCGTTGCATATTCGAACTCATTAAAGCTCGATTCGCATCATTATGCTCGATAAAAGGAATGAGAGAACCTCCAATAGAAAAATATTGAAAAGAAAAAATACTTCGAAAATTAACTTGTTCCCATGCAATAGTTAGGAATTCTTGATGGTATTGAATCGGAACAACCTATTTTTCTTGAATATCCTGATTCAGCGCTAAAGAATTTCCCGCCGCTAGCTCCCTGTTGTTTTCAAAGCATGTATTTAAACTCATATTTCTCAATCAACATGCAAAATTATCTTTGGCATCATGATGTGCTTGAAGATTGCACGTATCTTCTGCCATTAAATTTTTTATTCGCATCTGCTGAGGAAAATGAAGCCTTTGATCGCAACTTCCTAGAACAGCGCGGGGCAATTAGCTATTGGTTGCCGACACCTAACATTCATTTAAGTCAACAGGGTTGCTGGCAGTTCCATTTTTTAACGCAAAAAACTTAATAAATCATGTGAATAAGTTACTAACCTTATGTAAATGCTTAGTCTTCTATTTTGAAACTTTACATTGCAACGCAGAAGTCATTAGTAACATTCAAACTTGTCGTTTTTTTTCTTTTTCCATATTGGACGATAACAGAGAACATAGAAAATTCCACTTCATATGAAATATTATTAACCATGTAAGGACAGACTAAGAATAGTGACCCATGAGCCGACCCGACATGGCTGAGCATGATCGAAGGTGACCAGGAGCATAGCCAGACACGATCCCTAGTGTCCTGGAACGCTCCGAGATCTTCGTAGGGGGGAGTCGAGCAATGATTGCACCCCATCTAGGGAAGGATCCAGATCCCCTGACATAGTGGTGACATAAGAGATCTGGGTCGTCCAATTCAAAAATGGACGGCCCAGATTGCTTTATTCAAAATTTTAAAATTCCCGCCGAAAATTTTTCCCCCTTTTAAAAAGCTGACGTGAATCAATCTGAGCCGTCCATTTTGAATTGGATGGCTCGGATTGGATAATGTTACCCGGGATCCAAACACTCTAGAGGATCCTAGAAAGCAAGGGAGGTGAATAGCCCGACTAGAGAAAACTCATGTAAGACAAAGCATAGAAGTCGAAACATAAAGGACAATGGGCTATATAGGACAAGAGGAAAAGGACATGGGTTAGGGAGGCAATGAGTCACCCATTCCGTCTCTATTTTTGTATAAATAGGGATGTTCGTGTTCCCCTCACCTGTAAGAGTCAACATGAAGTAATGGACTCTTATTCTCCCCCACGAGCTTCCTTCTCTCTCTTCGTTTCAAGTGGGTCAGTGAGCGTGAGCGATCCATCCTTGGGCAAGGTTTGGCTGAGGCGATCCATCGATCGCAAAGAGCCTAAGTCACCGCACGGTCTCGGTCCCAAGCACCGGCCCGTGATACTTTCCTATATCATCTAACAGAGACCAAACTGTCCCTAGAAAGCCCTTCTACGTTTAGTGTGGCTAGCAACTTCCTCGTTCTTGCTTCCCCCGTCCTCTTCAAGTTGTCACAAGCTGAAATGTCTAACGGAGGCTCTGACGGCCCCTGGCCGTGGTTGTGGCATGCTAAAGAAGCGAATGACGCAATTTCTAGAGCTATGACTCTGCTTGTCATAGCAATCGCAGCTCTTAGTTTTTTCGCTTGGTTCAGGAGGCAAAAAGGCGTGACGGCTCCATTGCCGCCAGGGCCCCGAGGCTTGCCGTTCCTTGGCTACCTCCCTTTCCTAGGGACCGATCTCCACCGGAAATTTGCCGAGTTGGCTGAGTCCTATGGCCCCATCTTCAAACTCCAGCTCGGGAGCAAGTTATATGTTGTGGTTAACTCCCCGTCGCTGGCCAAAGAAATCGTGCGGGACCAGGACATGACGCTCGCCAATCGGGACCCGAACATCGCCGCAAGCATCGTGACATACGGTGCGAGAGATATTGCCTTCTCAAGCCAGGGACCTTATTGGAGGAATCTCCGCAAACTGTTCGTGCGGCAGATCATGAGCAACACGAGCCTTGATGCCTGTTACGAGTTGAGAAGGCAGGAGGTCAGGAAAGGTTTGAGCGATCTGTACAGAAAATCTGGGGTGCCAGTGGATATCGGCACGTGGGCCCTTCTGATCTTGATTAACGCGATCATGGCGATGTTGTGGGGAGGGACGCTTAAGGGAGAGACGGGTGAAGCCATGGGCGCTGAATTCCGAAATATGGTGGCCAAACTCATGGGGCTCTTAGGTGCTCCAAATGTTTCGGACTTTTTCCCAGCACTTGCTTGGCTTGACCTGCAAGGAGTGGAAAGGGACATTAAAGGGGTGCATCAGTGGCTTGATGACTTTCTTCAATCTGTTGTAGATTGTGCCACTGAAGGAAGAACAAATGAACTGTTCGAGCAGAAGGAAGGAGAACCTAAAACCAATGAACAAAAAAAGGACTTTTTGCAGATTTTCCTGGACCTGGAGATGGATCTTGAAGATGATCAGTCTCCAACGGACAAGAATGGAGCACTCAAGGCCATTCTTGCGGTAAGTTTCTCACAGTAAGTTTAATGACCTGATGCACCAGAAAGTATAGTTAATCCTCCTCTGTCATTCTGTTCTTTGCAGATGTCATTTCATTAAGTATTCAGCTTTCTTAAACCTTACGGCAATTTAAGCTTTCTGATGAAATTTTGAATGTATGGAATAGGACGTCGTGGTTGGCGGAACCGATTCGTCTTCAACAATGGTCGAGTGGGTGATGGCAGAGTTGCTGCAGAACCGAAATGTGATGAGCAAAGTAGTCCATGAATTGACGGAAAGCGTGGGGGAGGATGAGATGGTCGAAGAGCACCACTTGCCCAAATTAAAGTACCTCAATGCTGTCATCAAGGAGGCATTACGCTTGCACCCAGCGCTGCCCTTATTAATACCTCGGACCCCAGACTCTTCCTGTGTCATCGGGGGTTACACGATACCGAAAGGCAGTAACATATTCTTGAACATGGGTTATATCCACAAGGACCCCAAGATTTGGGACAAACCATTGGAGTTTCGACCTGAGAGGTTCTTGGGAGATCCCGGCAAGTATGATCTCTCGGGCAACAACTTCACGTACATGCCTTTTGGTTCCGGTCGGAGGATATGTGCGGGGCTTCCGCTGGCAGAAAGGATGCTAACATATGTCTTGGCCTCTCTTCTGCATTCGTTCGATTGGGAGTTACCGCCAGGGTTGCAGCTGGAACTCTCGGACAAGTATGGGATTGTGGTCAAGAAAATGAATCCCCTGGTTGCCATTCCTAGACCGAGATTGTCTACTCCAGAGCTCTACATGGGCAGATAGATCTTTGATTAGAGTGTCAAGACTCTTCATTTCAGTTCCACGAAATAAAGTATCCTGCCAGCATATTGAGATAGGAGAAAAATTCGTTCTTCAGGTCAATTAGGCCAGAAGATGAAATCATGTATTTTAAGAGCAAAATGCTTCGGTCCTTGCATATATATTTGACTATGGAGTTCTCAAGGAGGCGGTCCGCTCGCCCCTAGTCGCTGGGTAATTTCAATTGACTATCTTAATTATGCCTAAACATGTGATATTTGTTATGGCAATAAATTATGGCAAATGACAAATAAAAGAATACGTACAATCCACTGGATTTGCTCATCACCCAATTCAGCAATAAGAGTTTGTTGTACTCCAGATCTTTCATGATTCCTCATCCATGGAAACAACTGGTATAGAGTCGTGTCGCGACCTTCAATAGAGATGAACCGCCAAGAGAAACCTAATGAAATACTATGCAAACGCGAGAAAAAAAATTAGTTAAAAAACTTACATCGATTGCACTTGTCTTAATTTAATCTTAAACCTTTTAATTTAGCCAATTTCATCCTAACCCTTTTTACGATTTCCCAATTTTGTTTTCTAAACCTTTCAATTGAGCCAATCTAATCATAAATATTTTTGACGATTTGCCAATTAAATCATGCACCTTTTGCCCTTGAGGGCACTCCCTGCTAAAGAAAATTCCAGACTTGTTTCGATTTGCGCGTACTAGTCATTTTGCCAGTGCAGGGGGATATTTTTGGGAGCCACTCGATTAGAAAATCAGAGAGGGTGAAGGAGAAGGGTGAATGTTTGATGTTGGAAGAGGAATGAAGAGGCGATTACTTTTGAATATATGCTAGTGACCAACTTCACTCAATCACTCTGGATAAATAGGAGCGGCCAGGTTCCAAGAGAGAGACAAGCCAATTTAAAACAGGAATTAGTGACAATAGCGACAATAATATTACTGAATTATCGCACAATCACTCAGTAGTAAACCCCAACAAATATCGTCATAATGGTAAGGGCGTGCATAGCAACACTTCTAAAGTATAGTAACGCTTTCGAAGTAGAAATTCTGCTTCAGAAGTGCTTCTGGAGCAGAAATCCATTTGGTTCGAAATTATACATTTCTAATTCTGAAACAACTTTTTACTTCAGAAGGTATTTTTGGAGAACTTTTGAGAAGTAAAAAAAAAAGTTACTTCTCATCATTCGAAATCATTTTTTTCCTTTTAGCCCTCCCTTTTTATTTTTTATTTTTATATTTCTCTCTTCGTTCATCTATCTCAACTTGACCTGGTTCAGATAATTCTTTTAATAATAAATTTTTTAAAAAAATAATAAAAAATAGAAAATTATTTAAAAATACAAGAAATGGAAAATTCATAAAAAAAAGATTCTTAAAAATGGAGAAAATCCTAAAAAATTCCAAAAATTCAAAAAAATCTAAAAAAATTAGGAAATTGGTCCATTCAACTGGTCAATCCTATTTCCGATGATTTTATCCTCTCTTTCTTCAAAAGTGATGGTTTTGTCCTTTATGGGCAAATTGTCTTGAAAATTTTGAAAAATTCCAAAAAATCGCAGAAAACGGTCATATTTGACTGGCCAAACTCATCTTTTGTGATTTTCATTTTTGATCTTTCTAAAACGACAATTTTGCCCTCCTTTGGGCAAATCATTCCAAAAATCCAAAAAAAATTCCAAAAAATCTTAGAAATTGGGAAATGGGCACATTCAACTAGCCAATCCTGTTTCTGATGATTTTGATTCCAAACCTTTTCAAAATTGGACAAATTGTCTCTAAATATCTCCAACTCCTTCCAAACATCCCTTCTCTTAAGCCTTTTGGATTTCATTAGGGATGCTATGTTTTTATTTGATGCGTTTTATCCGCATGTTCCTAGTTTGTTGATTTGTGCACCTATATTTATTGATTGTGATTGATAGGTTAGATATTCCTATTTACATGAACTCTTAAATTTTCTATCTCTCTCTTTGCTTGTCTAGTTTAGTCTAATAATAGGTGCGGGTGCTCCAAAACACCCTTCTCTAATCTGATGAAGCCTATGATCTCATACCCTCCATTTAAAAAAAATCAAGAAAACCAAATTTGGTTGAAAAGATAATGATAATGACACCTCAGTTTTTGCCTTTTGTCTTTCTAGCTAGAGATGCTTTCATGCCAAACCAGGCTTGTCATTATTATAGTTTTATGTCCCAAGTTCTCATTAATATCTAGGTGATCTCAGGGCACATACAACTACTATAGATTTGTGCTTTTAGGCATGAAAGAGATTAATATATTATGTTCATTGCAATATAAAGCACACTAGAAGCATAGGAGAGGAAACACCAGAACTACCCGTGCTTTTAGCGTTGATATATGAGCTTGATCATCGTATTCATTAATACAAATTTTCTATAATTTGGTCCACATTTACATAAATAATTAAATGACGAATTATATGTAAAATCTGTCAATATTTGCATTTAACTTTTCTATTTGAGAAGCAAAAATTTTTCTGCATTTTAGGTTAGGATAGATAATTTTTTGTAGAATATTTTGTGCTAATAATGTTCTAGAAATAGAAATTTTCAACCTTTAACAAATGAATTTTTGTTTGAGAAGTAGAAATTTTGTCGTATTTTCAAACGTCTTTCTCTCATGAGAAGTCAACTTTTACAACAGAAGTAGAAAAATCAACTTTTGCTTCTGAAGCAAAATTGGAAATATGATAGAGTACCCAATTTTTGAGAATGTTGTTTTTTTATCACATCATGATGGTAGTGAATGACACAAATGGTTCATGAACTTTTAATTTGTTCAATGTGCTCCATAAAATATTGATTTGTTCAATGTGGTCCATGAACTTTTGATACATATTCAATTTAGTTTCTGAATTGTATGAAAACATTCAATGTTTTCCTTTAATTAATTCAAGATTAGGGACAATGTTGAATATTTTCATATGATTAGGGACTAAATTGAACATGTGCAAAAAGCTTAGGGACCACGTTGAACAAATTAAACATTGAGGGACTACATTGCAGATTGGACTAAAGTTCAAGGCACACATTAAACAAATTAAAAGTTGGTGAACCACATTGCAAATTGAGTTAATATTCAGGACCATTTGTGTTATTTTTCTTGATATTGTTATGATTTTCTTACAATTCTCAAAGATAATCCTTACTCAAAAGGATCACATATTCCAAGTTCTTTTCTAATGAACTCAAATGTGCTCTTGTCGAGTGGCTTAGTGAATATATGGGTCAATTAATACTTAGAATCGACAAATAAATGCATGTATCACAACAACTTAGGTGATCTTTAACGAAATGATGACAAATGATAATATGCTTGGCTCTAGCAAGCATGATTGGATTCTCAGTCAAATTAATCGCATTGTAGCTACAACATAAAATGGGAATGCTCGATTTTTCTTCACCAAAATCACTTATTCTTGTTTCATCCATAAGAGTTGAGTACAACAACTCCTAAAGCTACATACTCAGCCTCATCGGTTAAAAGTACAACTGAATTTTTTTATTTCAAAATCATGAAACTAGCATACAGCCAATTAGTTGAATTTTGTTTCTTTGAAAATCACGGGACAAGCATACAACCCATTATTTGACAAGTACAAAAGGTGCCCTTCCTATTGATTTTGCACCATGCAAAGTTAGCGTCTGAGAATCCTAATACTATGAAGTCCAAAGTCTTGGGGGTACCACAACCAAGTTTTTCATAAGATCCAATGTACTAAATGATTTCGTAGCTGTTAGAAGAGATTCCTTAAGATTAGACACAAAACGAGCACACATGGATTCATTGAACATGGTCAAGTCTAGATAGTAACCCTATCATACTTCTCTAGAGTTTAGAATCAACAGATTTACCATTCTCAACCTTGTTTGGTTGAAAGTGCCAATGGCTTAACATTTTTTTTTTTGCAACTTTCCATCCCAAAATTTCTTTTAAAATTCCTTGGCATAAATTATCTTTCTTGGGATAATCTAGGGCATGCATAATAACCATTCTATTTCTCTGTTCTGGGAGAAGGATACTTTTAGTGCCATAAGTTTTGTACAACGCTTACTTTAGTGCCAAAACTTTCAAAACAATTGCTTAAGTATAGTTTTTTTTTTTGAAAAATGATCACTTAAGTGCCAAATTTTTTGAAAAACGATCATTACAGTGCCAAAACTTTCAAAATAATCACTTAAGTGTCAATTTTTTTTATAGAACAATCACTTAAGTGTTAATTTTTTGAAAAATGATCACTTCAGTCACCGAATGTGGCACTAAAGTGATCATTTAAAAAATTGACATTTAAGTGATCATTTAAAAAATTGACATTTAAGTGATCATTTAAAAAAATTGGCACTTAAGTGATCGTTTTGAAAGTTTTTGCACTGAAGTGATCATTTTTCAAAAAATTTAGCACTTAAGTGATCGTTTTGAAAGTTTTTTGACACTTAAGTACTCATTTTGAAAGTTTTAATACTAAGATGGGCGCCGTACACAAGTTTTGACACTAAAAGTCTCCTTTACCCCTCTGTTTTTGTTCCAAATCTCTTTCTGGAATATGTTTGGAACAAAAAAATTTTTGGTAATGCAATTCTATTTGTCCATTTCTAGAACAAATTTTTGTTCCAAAAATAGATTTGAAAGAGAAATGAGAAGTTAAAAATTGTAGCTTCTCTGTTCCAGAAACAAAAATGAGAAATAACCTATCAAAATCCTCTGTTTTTTCTCAAGCCCCATCGCACTCTCTCTGTCGCCTTTCCTTTGTCAGTTGCCACCAACCGCCTCCCTTGCCAACCTCCGCCGGCCACCCCTACCCACTGCTCATGGACTGGCTATAGTTGCAACCACTATTGTCGCCACCACTATTGGTTACCGCCATCCACCACCGACCGTCGCCAACTGCTGACCCTGCCGTTGCCAATCGCCGTCGTCCACCACCAACCACTACCCTTCGCTGTCCATTGCCAGCTGCTATCAACTCTGCCTCCATTGACCATCGCCCACCATTGCCCATTGCGTGCTACTTGCGCCCCTCACCGCATCGCCAACCGCCACCAACAACCAACCTTGCCATCGACAATCACCGCTCGCTACTACCAATCTTTTGCCACCCACCACCCACCACCACCACTCTCCACTAGTTGCTGCAACCACTACTGGCCACTGCCGACCTCCACAGGCCGCCATCGAAGTAAAAATATATAATAAATTTTTTTAATGAAATTAAAAAAATAAAAAATGAACTAGAAATTTTTCGTAGAAGATTGTGTGTTAATAATATTCTGAAAGTAGAAACTTTCAACTATTATTAAATGAACTTATATTCCAGGAACAAAAATTTTATGTCATTATCAAACGCCTTTTTTTGCTTAAAAACTCATCTAGAAACTAGAAATAGAAAAACATATTTCTAGCCAGAAATTGATTCCATAAATAGAATGGTTGTGATGCGTGCCCTTAAAGTTCCATTCTTGGTTTCTTTAACTTGTAAACTAAGAAAGAAATTCAGTTATCCCATTGTGCTCATTTCGAATTTACTCTCCATGATACTATTCCTTGCATAGAGACTCATTAGTAGATCCAAAAATCATATCATCAATAAAGTCTATACCAACAGACTATCATATAAGTCCTCCCACGTTTCCAACAGGTTGATATTCTTCAAGATGTAGTACTGATGATGTAGGAGCATCTAATTCGTGGAACAAGTCTTAAGTCCAGCGAGAGATTCCATCAACTAATCCAGCACACTGGATGATTATTCTAGCAAAGCCAAATTTTAGTCACAACTTGCTCCCATGAGCCCCGAATGAGCTATCAATACACAAGCATGGTTGTTAATAGACTACCAAGATATCATTCAAGAGTTATCTATTCTTTTATGCCGATCAAATTTAAGTTGCCAATTTCAAAGCTAATCAAAAACATATTGACTGGGAGGCTATTATGGCATTCCCTTGGATATTTGTTGATTTTCCAAGATGGTTATTTTCTAGTCAAGGCTGGTGGAACAATTTTGGAAGATGAACCCCATATTGAAAAGCCAAGATTTCAAGTCTCCATGTTGTTTAATACCTTTCCTAGTTCCTAGGGCTTTAATTGCTTTATGGTTCTCATGTCTTTATTATTTGGATAGTCCTATGTCTCTTTAATGCTGATCTATTTTATGTGCTTTATTCCCTTTATAAATTAAGAAGAGTACTCAATTGAAAGTAAGAAGATTTTGATGAATATATGAGAATCCTATGTGAATTTCTATCCGATAAGATTTTGATGAATATATGAGAAGCCTATGTGAATTTCTATCCGATTCTCTATTCAAGTAATGGTGGTGACACAAACAATTTATCCTTGACTGGTGGAGCAATCCTTTACACCTTTGGTGGTGAGCTGCCATCTATCTGATTCTTTATCCTTGGCTAGTGGCTTGTATATTTACACTTTGGTGGTGAACCTCCCCTAGCCTTCCTCCTTTACACATCATTCCAATATCACCTATACACTCTTCCATACACGCAATGGAGAAAATCCCCATTCTCAAATTACTTGTCTTGCAAATGCATCAAGTTGGTATTACAACTCAAGGTTGAACTCATTTGAATGTTCCTTCTTTTATCCATCTCCTACTAAAAATGGATGATTCGATTCCAAGAGGCCTCGCTTTGGAGCAAGCACACTATGAAAAGCGAGATCGTGCCAAAACTGAACTTCAGCAACAAATGGAGCAAGTTCTCAACTGCCTAGAGAATCTAGTGAGAAAGATTCCTTGATGATTGACATTGAAGTGACAATTTAAATTCTCGTCAAAGATTTGGTAATGATTCTAATTCCACTGGAGATGAGGCACAAGGAGAATGATTGTGAAATCAAAGTGGAGGCATCTTAATGTAAGGGCAATCTCAATCTAGATGACTTTGTTGATTAGCTACATGCCACCGAGCAAGTTTTTGACTCGTCATACTTGGATGAGAAGATATGTAAGATTGTTGTCCTAAAAATGACAAAAAAAAATGCTTCTCTTTGGTGGGAAAATGTAAAGCATCGACGAACCAAAGAAGGAAAAAAGAAAGATCTAGCTTTGGGAAAAACTCAAGAAACTTATGAAGAAGAGGTTCTTGCCCGAGAACTACAAGCAAGACATGTTCCTCAAAATGAATTCCCTCCAATAACGTGGAATGAGAGCTGGGGAATACATTAGGGAGTTTGAACAACTCCTTATGAGGTGTGATATTCTAGAATTGTTAGTGCAGACCATCACTCGTTTCCTTGGTGCCTTGAATAGGGAATTGTTGATTTTATTTAGTTGAAACCAAGGTAAAGGATACTTTTAGTGCTAAAACTTGTATACAACACTCACTTTTGTGCCAAAACTTTCAAAACGATCACTATACACAATTTTTAGCACTAAAAGTGTCCTTTTTCCCAAATATATCTAACTAAGGATGATAGAATGTCCAAAATCCAAGGTCCAAAGGCATTACAACAAGTAATATCTGCTGAAAAGAAAATTTTACAAGGTACTCCTTGGAAAAGGAGAGAAGCGAAAATTCAAGATGGTTAAAAAATTTAGGAGTAAGCATGATAAAATAACTAACAATTCCTATTAGTGAGTAGCTTTTCTCCAACTTGACAAAGGCCCAAAATTTAAAGGGTTAATAGCGCAAAAAACCCTAAATCAACACACTGGCGACAAATTTACCCCAAACTATTTTTTTGACCACGCAAATCTCCAACTGGTATATCTGTGACAAATTTACTTCAAACTATTTTTTTGATCACTACAAACCCTAAATTAGTATATCTGTGATAAATTTACCTTAAACTAATTTTTTTACCACTAAAAACCGCAAACTATTATACATGTGACAAATCTACCCTTTGTTAAAATAGGGTTAATACCATGAAAACCCTAAATTGATACATCTATGACAAACAGAGGGTAAAAACCCTAAAATGATATACTCATGAGCTGCCACGTGTCATCCAACTCAGTAATTTGACGTTAAATTTAATAAAAATTAACGAAGGGTAAATTTGTTACAAGTGTATTAGTTTGGGGTAAATTTGTCACAATTGTATCAGTTTGGGATTTTTTGTAGTAAAAAAAATAGTTTGAGATAAATTGTCATAGGTGCACTAGTTCGGGGTTTTCCATGGTATTAACCCAAATTTAAAACATAAATCATACATAGGGCAGGGTAGTTGCCACAAAAGTCTTAAACATATTATAAATATGTCGATCTAGTCCTAAACTTTTCGCAATTGTAACAATTCAGTCCACATTGACGGCTGGAACTGACGAGGATAATTTTTAATAATATTTTATTTTTTCTTTTTTTTTTTCTCTTTCTATTTTTTATTCCTACTCCTATTGTGGCCGGCGAGGGTCCCCGAAGGTTACCGGGCACTAGGTGAGGCCGCCTCACTTGGCCTTGCCCATTGTCGATGAGGCTGCCCTTGTCCAATTTCCAAGAAGCTCTGATGACCCTTGCTAGCCACAGTAGGAGTAGGAAGAAAGAAAAAGAGAAAGAAAAAAGAAAAAAGAAAAAAGAAAAAATATTAACTTTTACTAAAAATTATCCATTTTAGCGTAGGCCAGCAAAGTTAATTGAATTAGCACAATTTCAAAAGGTTTAGGACACAATTGACCAACGAAAAGTTTAAGACCTAATTGGCACAATTGCAATAGGGTTGTGACTTTTTTGTTAATAAGGCGGTAGTTGTAAGAGTTGCAGCAAGTGTATCAACGGGTATTGATCGCTGTGTATCGTTCAAGGAGGCTCATCGATTTGAACCAGCCATAATTCCAGTAACAGCAGGGAAAAAAGACCAACAAGTGCACTGCAAATATATATATATATATATATATATATATATATATATATATATATATGTGCGTGCGTGTGTAGTGAAAATGCGAATAGTTAGAAAAAATCAGCAAGCATGCCACCCCTACATTAGAAATGACCTAGCACGCCTGAGGATGAACAAATATGGCGTGACAATACTGTAACTGTGAAGACGTTATTTTCTCTTTTTCACAAGCTCACAGAAAGCAGTATGCTTTCTTGCAATCAACCAAATTTAAGATAACCTCATTGCAGGAGCTTCTATCAGTACATTATATACCCTTTATTATTTATTTCAATTGACAGACAAGATCCCAGCACGCCATTCGTTAAATCCATCTCAACTGTCTATTTATCTTTTAAGTAATGTATCGTGATAAAAGAAAAATAGTCAGTCAAATCAATTTATGTCTCTTAATTTGGAAAGTACTCAATTCATTTTATTATTTTCTCCAAAAAAAAGGAGAAGAAAAACATTTACCATTCGGCTGCAAAAATAAAAGCAATGAACACTCCGAAACCGAAGCCTAAACTAGGTTTGTGTCAATCTCGAAGTAGATGAAAACCATTTTGGGTTTTCGGAAAAAAGAAGGTTTCTTGCCATTACTTAGAACTCAATTTCTTTTTATTGTTGCATCAGAATAATATTGGCAAGTGAATATTTTATGTTTTTCTTGAAAGCCGGTGAAAGCATTGGTAGAAGAATGTTTCGACGAATGCTCCATTATTGGCAGAAAAATGATGAAGCGGCTAGCATGCCATTTGGGTTCTTCAACCATCTAACATATGTTTTTTTGCCTTTTCAAATCTATTCAATGTCAAGTGCGTCATCCACCCCCATGGACCCGATCCCTGTTAGTTTTGAAGTGTGTATCTAAACTCATTTTTCTCAATCATTTCAGCTGCCTCAGTGGCCACCCTTTCCTCTTTGGACGGGAGAGGTGGAGAGTTCGATTCTTCACTTTCTAAAGGTGTTGGGGGTGAGGACTCGCGAGTGAAGGAGTAGGTTTTGCAACCTGCAAACAGCATAGGACAAAACCAGACAAAAAAAAAATCTCATTTTTCTCAATCATCATGCAAACATTATCTTCTAACTTGAGTTATTTTATTTTCGTCACGATTTGCTTGAAGATTGCGCGTATCTTACCTAATCAATTTCTTATTCCAATCAGCTGAGAAAAAGAAGCCACTGATTGTTACTTCTTAGACCGCGTGGGGCGATTAGCTCTTGGTTGCCAACACCTAACATTCTTTTCCGTGAACTCATTAGTCATGTGAACAAATTTCTAACCTCAGGTAAATTCTGAGTCTTCTACATTGGATCTTACTATTACATTGCGGATAATGCTAGTAACCTTCAAACTACTCTTTTTTTTTTTTTCATATGGGACAATAAGAACCAACATAGAAAATTCCATTTTATATGAAATATTACTGATCATGTAAATAAGTTAATAATTGTTCACAGATTAAAGTCGAATTTCTTGCAGAAAGTTACTGATTACATGAAATATTTTATAGTATATACCTTAACTGTTGTTATGTCAGTGCTGAAAATTCCTATTGATTACATTAAATATTTTATAATATATACAATATTTTATCAGATATGCTTTACTCTTGAAAATTTCAAAAAAACACCTTTCGTAATGGCTGGACCGGTTCAGTGTACTGTTGTTCTCCAAACAAATGGCTCATTAAGGGCGCACATGGCAACACTTCTACTTCAGAAATTAACTTCTTATTTTTCTACTTCTATTCAAAAGCAAAAGTTGATTTTTCTATTTGTGCTCTAGAAGTTGATTTTTAATTAGAGAAATTCGCTTGATAACGGTTGAAAATTTCTACTTCTGAAACATTATTAACACAAAATCTTCTATGAAAAATTATTGTCAGTAGCCGAAAATTTTCTACTTCATTTTTAAACTTTTTAAATTTCTTTAAAAAATAATTTTTATTATAAAAAATATTATTTACTTTTAAAAATAAAAAAATTATTTATTTTTTACTCCATTGGGCAGAGACGACGACTTGGTGACGGTGGCCGGTGTGATGGTCGATGGTTGCTGGGGGTCGTGGCCGGTAGTGGGCAGCGGTGATGACCAACGGAGGTCAGTAGTGGGTGGTTGGTGGCAAGTGGTGATGGTTTGTGATGGTTTGTGGTGGTGGTGGTGGTGGCGGTGGTGGCGGCAGGTGATGGTCGATAGGTGGCGGCTAGCAGTGGTCAACGATAGTAGTTGGAGTCGAAGGTCTGCAGAGATGGGCATGGTTGAAAAAGGGTGAGGATGTAATGAAAAGAGGGTGAGGTGAGAAGTACTTCTTAAGTTTTTTTTTTTCATCCAAGAAGTTCTTGAGTTGAGAAGCAATTTTTTTTAACTTCTTAAATTGGGGGAAAAACAACTTTAAGAGTGAAAATTCACTGCCAAGTAGAAATTTCTTTTAGAAGAAATTTCTTTACCAAACGGATTTCCACTTCAGACATTACATTACCAAATGGATGTATGCTCTAGAAGCACTTCTAGAGCAGAAATTCACTTCTAGAAACGTTACCATGCGCACCCTAACAGTTTGGATTTCATTTTCATTTTTAAGGATAAGTTTTAGAATTCAATTGCACATTTTGACAAGTTTTAGGACTTAATTATACTTTTTTAAAGTGCACTTATCCCCTATTTTTATCAAATTTTGTTCGTAATTGACATGTGCATAGTCATTTCATAAAATACCCTCACCTATACTCCGCATAAATTCAAAATGATATATAGATTGTATTTCTTGCCATGGACGTGACATGAATGACTGCTTGTTTGAGTATAAATTTTGGTCGTGTAGACCAGCTATATAAAAATGTTATACATGTAGGGACGATTTGAAGCAAAAGTGGGTCCTAATCACTTTCTAAGTAATGCAGATAACATTTTCTAACCCTAATGATTGACGGGAAACGATACGGGACACATATTTCTTAGCCAGAATCAGAGGGGACACATATTTTAATAATTATTGAAGACAAATGCAAAGCCTTTGGAAAGAGTCACGGCAAATAATGGAGTAGTGTGTGACATTGGTGCAATCACTTCCAACTAGAGACATCTATCGTTTCATCTACAATTCTTATTAACTCTTGTCAAATTGATGCAGTGAACTGTCGTGTGGTCTCTTTAATTATTGAACTTTGCGCAAAAGAGAATGCAAAAGTAAGGAATATGAAACCGTACTAATATACTAAAGCGAATGGCTTTCGCTAACAGCCTTTCCTAAATCATCTATCAAAACGAAACCCTCATTCTTGCTCCACCAGTTCTCTTTCCGTGGTCACAAGCTGAGATGTCAAACGGAGACTCCGGCAGCCCCTGGCCATGGTTGCGACATGCTAAAGAAGCGAATGATGCAATTCCTAGAGCTATTATAACACTGCTTGTCATAGCAATCACAGCTCTTATTTTTTTCGCTTGGTTCAGGAGGCGAAAAGATGCGGTGGCTCCATTCCCTCCGGGCCCCCGAGGGTTGCCGTTCCTTGGGTACCTCCCATTCCTGGGGAGCGATCTCCACCGGAAATTTGCCGAGTTGGCTGAGTCCTATGGCCCCATCTATATACTCCATCTAGGGAGCAAATTATATGTTGTGGTTAACTCCCCGTCGCTGGCCAAAGAAATCGTGCGAGACCAGGACATGAAGTTCGCCAATCGGGACCCGAACATTGCCGCTACCATCGCATCATACGGTGCAAGGGATATTGCCTTCTCAAGCCAGGGGCCTTATTGGAGGAATCTTCGCAAACTCTTTGTACGGCAGATAATGAGTAACGCGAGCCTTGATGCCTGTTACGATTTGAGAAGGCAGGAGGTCAGGAAAGGTTTGAGCGATCTGTACAGAAAATCTGGGGTTCCGGTGGATATCGGCGAGTGGGCCCTTCTGATCTTGATTAACGTGGTCATGGCGATGCTGTGGGGAGGGACGCTTACGGGAGAGAAGCGCGAAGCCATGGGTGCTGAGTTCCGAGAGGAGTTGGCCAAACTCATGGGGCTCCTAGGTTATCCGAATGTTTCGGACTTTTTTCCATCACTTGCTTGGCTTGACCTGCAAGGAGTGGAAAGGGACATGAAAAGGGTGCATCACTGGCTTGATGCTTTTATTCAGTCTGTTGTCGAATGTGCCACCAAGGAAGAAATGAACTGTTCGGGCAGAAGGAAGGAGAATCTAAAACCAACGAACAAAATAAGGATTTTTTGCAGATTGTCTTGGACATGGAGATGGATCTTGAAGATGACCAGCCTCCAGTGGACAAGAATGGAGCACTCAAAGCTATTCTTATGGTAAGTTTATCAAGCTAACTGACCAGTTTAATGACCTGTTGCACCAAAAAGTATAGCTAGTGGGAAATGCTTTCTTGATAATACTATCATGGATAGCACAATCTCAACTGTAGATCCACACCATCACCGTGTGTTTTACATAAAACATCAATTGATTAGAAGATTGTGTGGTCAGAAAAAACGAATAATACTGTCAGACTGTCATTCTAGCAACTCTCATAGTAAATCCTCCTCTGTGACTCTGTTCTTTGTAGATGTCATTTCATATTTTGGCCACCATAGTCATGATTTAGTAATGCCAAGTAATTATTACTGAGTATCGTAGTCCTTTTCAACCAGCGTCTTATAGTGAACAAATATAGCAAAGTTGATATAATGCAAAGATATTTCAATGATTGTGTGCATGTGTTCGGATGAATTTGGCTGTATCTGTCAAGATTTTGACCTTTTTTCCATACCTTTTGTTTCGTATCCTATCGTCTAATGTAGGCTGCGTCCAACCATGCCCTCCCTATCACAAAAGGCTCCAGATTTTGGCTAGAACGTTGATTCTTCTCGATTACAGAGTTTCACTAAGTATTCAGCTTCATCAAACATTACAGCAATTTATGCTTTCTGATGAAATTTCGAATGTGTGGAGTAGGACATCGTGATTGGTGGAACCAATACGACTTCAACAATGGTCGAGTGGGTGATGGCAGAGTTGCTGCTGAACCGAAATGTGATGAACAGAGTTGTCCACGAATTGACAGAAGTTGTGGGGAACGATAAGATGGTCGAAGAGCACCAGTTGCCCAAATTAAAGTACCTCAACGCTGTCATCAAGGAGGCATTTCGCTTGCACCCGGCACTGCCCTTATTGGTGCCTCGAAGCCCAGACTCTACCTGTGCCGTTGGGGGTTACACAATACCGAAAGGTAGCAACATATTCCTGAACATCGGTTATATCCACAAGCACCCCAAGTATTGGGACAAACCGTTGGAGTTTCGACCCGAGAGGTTCTTGGAAGATGCCGGCAAGTATGATCTGTCAGGTAACAACTTCATGTACATGCCTTTCGGATCTGGTCGGAGGATATGTGCGGGGCTTCCGCCGGCAGAGAGGATGTTAGCGTATGTCTTGGCCTCTCTTTTGCACTCGTTTGAGTGGGAACTTCCCCTAGGGACGGAGCTGGAGCTATTGGACAAGTTTGGGATTGTGGTCAAGAAAATGAATCCCCTGGTTGCCATTCCCAGACCGAGATTGTCAACTCCAGAGCTTTACATGTCCCGATAGATTATCCTGCCAGTATATTTGTGATAAGACAAAGAATTTCTATTATCTATCTGGTTTTTCAGATTAGGCAGGAGATGAAATCATGTATTTCTCAGAGCAGAACGCTTCAGGTCTTGCATGTATATTCGATTAAGGGGTTTTCGAGGAGTCGGTCCGCTTGCCTCTAGTCGCTGCATAATTGACTGTTAATGAGTATTCTGAAACACTTTTAAGAAATCAAAGAGGCATATTTTACCGTTAATATAGTCCGTATTAATTATGCCTAAATATATGTGATATTTATTGCAACGATAAATTATAGCAAATGATCAAGTAAAAGAATATGTCCACTCCACTAGATTTGATCATCACCTAATTCCCTACTCAGCAATAACAGTTTGTTACCCTTTAGATCTTTCGTGAAATTCCTCATCAATGGATACAAGTGGGATAGACTTGTGTTGCGACCTTCCCAGAAGTGAACCAGCAAGTGAACTCTAATGGATTGAGAAGCAAACACGGAAAAATTACATAAGAAATCCAAAATCAATTGCAATTGTGCTAATTCAATCATAAACCTTTTAAATTTGGCCAATTTAGTTCTAAACCTTTTGACGATTATTTCATCTAATTTAGTAGTGACTCCTTCGGGTTCATATAGCAAATTCATTTTGTCGGCCATCCCAGTTTCTTTGGTGGGTTGCCTTTGTGACATTCTGAAATTTGATCCTTTTTTCGAAATTTGAATACACAATGGTTATTTCATGGAGGCACTATAAATGAATCTAACTTGAAACTGGCCACTCTGAGATGACTAACCAAAAGGGAAAGGCTAGCTAGGAATATAAGCACGTGGATCAAATGGTCGATACGCGTGACTCCTAAAAGCTACCCGTTAGTTTGAGAATTTATTTAAAGCTGTCGTCTTATGAATGAGGCCACGAATTGAATTCCGGAATAGGACAATTGACTCTCAAGAGTGTTACAGAGGTTGAAGTTGGATGTCGCCTCGAAAGGCGTAAATTGGCAACGTAGCATTGAAATGTCTAGAGAAAAGGGCAAAATTGAAAATTACCATCTCGCCCCCGTCTTGTGCTAGAATCCATGGCTAGAGAGTGTTAGTAATTTTAGCGAGGCTAGAAAATTTGTTCGGTGGCATTCCGAGTTATTTTTTATCGCGATTGAGCCAAATCAGCACAAATTGAGCCCCTATCGATCCTGAAATTTCACGAATTTCGAAAAATATCTCTTCGGTCATCTTTTTGACCAATTTGACTAGCTTTGACAAAAAAATAATTGAAGCCCAAGGTTTATCGGTCCAAATTCACTGATAGTCCAAAAATCAGTCGATTCGTTCAGCTTAAAGTCGTTTTCAGTGAATAGTAATTTTCAATAATTGTCCTTAGAGATAATATCTACTTTCTCTCTCTCTTTCTTCCATAATTATCATCAGAATATTCTCTCTCCTCTCTCTCTCTAGAATTTTCGGATTTCTCTCTCTCTCCCTACTGAATTCCAGCTTTATGCCATCAACTTCGATCGGCCGCCGACGGAAATCCGACTGTTGGATTTTAGTGATTTTTGGATATGTTGTACTCCTATCCAAGGTGAGTTCACAAAACTTTGAATCAGTTCGATCCGAAGTCGTTTGTCCTTCCAAATCTCCTTTTCCGTTTCAGTCGACGAACCAATCTTTTGTTACCCGAATTTGATATAGGGCTCATGTTGATATATGTTGACCCCAGCGACCCCTAGAGCTTGTTTTCATGTGAAAATATTGATTTTCAGCTCATGAACCATCCCGTTCAGCCCTTGATCAGCTCTGGTTTGGACGAAATCCATCGGAATCCGTTGTCCCTTTCCGGTTGCCACCGTACGCCGCCATTTCTACCGCTTTCTCAGCTCTGTTTCAGCCTCGATTAGGTAAGTTATACGTCTATTTCTCTATTAGACTATTATACATGCCATGGACTAGCTCTAGGATCCGATTCGAGGTATATCGATTTAGGAAAAATTGCTGAAATTGGCGTATTTGCACAAATTAAATTCTGTGGGGCTGTGAATATTCCGTGGATTGGTGAAATGTTGCTGTCTATGTTTGAATGAGGTTGTTTGAGGTGGTGGATGTGGGTCCCGCGATGTTCGGGTACCGAAAAATGGATTTTTGGGAGATTTAGTGCAAAAACAGGCCAAATAGTGTTTTCAAATTACTATTCACGAACCTCCGAACACTGTTCATGTGCTGCCCAATTTAATTTTGATTTGAAAGTGACAAGTTTTGTGGGTCCCATGTGGTTTGAGTATTGAAAAATGGGTTTATGGAGCGTTTTACGCAAAACCAAGCCCGAACAATAATTTATGTTACTATTTCAAATATTTGGGGCCCATGTTCGTATTCAAAATAATATTTGAGAATTACCCACGTATACTTGAAATTAAATTATTGATCGTTTTGGGTCCCACATGAGAAATTGGCGTTTTTAATAAAATTGGGCACGTGAAAGAAATTGATTGGCTTGGCTATTTGGCCAGAAATGTGGATTGAATATTTGAACTTGTATTTGAAATGTGGCCTAACGTATTTGGCCAATGATTTCTGTCCAAATGAATTTAAAGAATTTTATTGCCTGAAAGGTGAGTGCGATAATTTGAGTTCGCAAAATAAGTTGATTGTCTTGGCCATTTGGCTGGAAATGTAGATTGAATGTTTGGATTTGTATTTGAAATGTGGTCTAACGTATTTGGCCGATGATTTCTGTCCAAATGAATTTAAAGGGATTTTACTGCCTGAAAAGGCGAGTGCGATAGTTTTCGCATGTGTGATTGCATATCATTGTGAATTGACGTAAAATGTAGCCATTGGCGGAATACGTAGCTACGGAGGATGGCCCTGAAGTACCTATATGACACGGGGAATTAGAGAGATAAGTGTGCCGACCTGAGGTGTCTATATGACACGGGTTGAGGCACAGTGCGCCTTGATACGTTTAACGCGAGGTAGCTGGAGCGATAAGGTGCCAACCTGAGACGTCCCACACGCGGGTTGAGGCATGGACCTGATGCGTCCACGACGCAGGTCGAACCTGATGCGCCTATATGACGCGGTTCAAACTGGCTGTTAAGCTAAGGCTCATGATTGAGCGTGCATGCATATGTATTTGCATTGATTGTCATGGATTGGACTCGTTTGTTTTATAACTTGGCCATTTGTGGCGAACCATTCATTGAATGTTTTATGTGATATTATGATTTTATGGTCTTAGATTAGACCTAAGCTGTCTCTTTTTGTAAATAGCCATTTATGGCGAGTTTTCATTTGGGCGTTGCCCTTGATTTTGAACCTACGATTTAAAATTGACTCTGTGGTTTGATTGCCTGCTTGGCATGAGGCTTGGAGTGTTGGGTCTCAGGGTGTTTGTGGCATTCTGAATCAGAGGGATTTAAAAGGTTAGTTTTGCTGAGGATTTGTTCTCATGGAGGTGATTACCCTTTATTGTTCGTGCACCTCGTCCCTAGCAGTGATGTAACACGGGTAAGACAGAGGATCCCGAAGGAAATTAATCCAGAGACTAGTCTCCCCTGGACCAGATAATGAGAACGGATGATGATGAGTAAGGTTGAGGCAGAAGCTCCTTGGTGAAATTTGTATGTTTGCATCGCCATTGGAATTGAGAAACTTGCCGACGCTAAGTCCCTTTATTGTAAAAGTCGAGCAATGGTGTAATGACGTGATGAACTTTAAAAATTTGTATATGACATCATCCTGACAATTGTATGAGAAGAGCAAGTAATATAGGTTTGTTGACATGCTTATTGGTCCCGTCTCTCTCTCTACCCCTTTTATCATGTATGTCGTTGGAGGAGCTCACTCCGTATATGATAAGAACTCTGAATCATGGTTACGACTACAGAGTTCCTGGGCCTGTCGTTATTGTCGACATTCGACCATACAGGTACGACGAGGATGTCGCGTGGCTCTCGGTTCGAGGCGTGACAAAGCCTTTGTGCCTTAGGCGTTCAATGGTCCTTTCCTTACCTCTTTCTCTTTCGTTGATGAAGGGATGGTTCAGCAGTTTCAAAGCTTCGTAGGACATCGATTGCGGAGACAGGAGCGAATAAACAGGACAAGAGGAGGGGCAACAACAAGTATGCCCTTCTTTGTAGAAACTATTGAAAAAAATCTGTAATGGTATTTTTTGATTACAAAAATGTCTCTAGGTATAATTTTTTCATGATGGTACATATGGTGATTTATTTTACCATTAGCAATTATCCTACGCTGTCAGCAAGACCAGAACTATGCTATGACAAATGTGTGCACAAGTGCCAAGAGGGGGCCCAGAAAAGAAAATGGGGGTTTTGAGTAAGAGAGAACCGAGGGTTCCTGCTTAGTCCGCCGGCCTACTGACAAAAGAAGAGGGGAGGGGCGCGAGGGGAGAAGAGATGGCAGGACAGCGGAGGGGGCGGGGGGGTCTTCCGTCGGCTTGCTGAAGGAGGATGCCGCAGAGAGAGGAAGAGGGGAGGAGGGAGAAAGAGGTCTGGGGGAAGAGGGAAGGAAGAGAGAGAGGACGGGGGGGAGGGGGCGGGGAGGGGAGAGGCCGGAAGGGAAGAAGAGAAGGAAGAAGAGAAGGGGGG
>JAGVVM010003632.1:0-10536 GCA_019149425.1 Psidium friedrichsthalianum
GCTGCTTCTTGGGTCATGCTCGCTTTCTCCGGCTGCTCTCGTGGTTGCAATAATGAGGAGGTAGAGGAGTTGAGACAACTCAGGTTATCCTTCTGGCTAAAGTCTACCCTGATGCTACCTTGTTATTGTTATTCTAGAAATCGTCTGACATCATTGCACTTTATACATATATGTGTTGTCAGAGGTGTTCCTATGTGTGTGTTCGCATATATCAAAATAAGGCAAATAGACAAACCTGAATGAAGAGCAAACGAGAAATTGATTAGATGATCGATCCGAGCCTGACGAATTGAAGTCGTGTCCTTAAGACGAATTTGTCCTCTCCACCGATACCCAAGATTATGTGGACAATCGCCTCCCAGAATAGAACGGATCACTATTTCATTGAAGTGGTACTTCTTCAACGAGATATCCTTCGAACGCAACTCAGGAGAATATCGCACAAATGATGAATGTGTGTATGAATTTTCGAAACTAAAGAAGGGCGAATGAATAATAAAAACTTATTTCGGAAAACCGAAAGTAATGTTTATTAACATGGTCCTATCGAAGAGTCACGATCGTTTTGAGTTCGGTTATCGCCGAATCATCACCTTTGTTCGGTTCTTGACAAACCCGAACCGTGACTATTCTGTAAAAAATAAAATTGATGGGAAAAGGATAATTATTGGACCTAGACCCGGGCCCGGCCGGACGGCGGCGGCGCGCGCGGACCGGCCCAATTTTGTGTAAGACCTCTCTCTTCCACAAAAATGGAGTGCCCCTTGGGGCTCAAACCCATTAGTGAGACTCCACTATATAAACCCTCTTTCCATCTCTCTTCTATCCCATGTGGGACTATTCATTCACATTTCTCATTCATTTTTTTTATGGGCTTTTGGGCTCCCAAAACCCAACAATATGCACCCCTGGTGCAAGGAGAAAGTGATAGACTCAGAGATGAAAAGAAGAGAAGGCTTATGCCCTTTAACACCAGAAGAAACTGCTCTTGTTCTAAATGCATTGGGTATTGATCGAAATGTACAAATACACATCGCTGCTGGAGAGATATACAGTGGAGAGAGAAGGATGGCAACTCTGACATCGTTTTTTCCTAACTTGGTCAGTTGTAATAAACAGATTTTCTTAATCTTCTTTCACTGCCCATTACGTCTGTGGCTATTTGTTAGTTGACTCTGGTGATTTGGCACCGGTGAGGAAAGAGACTTTGCTGAAATCAGCAGATTTGAAGTTTTTCCAGAATCCCTCGTCACAAATGGCAGTACTAGATTATTTAGTCTCGTTGGAAAGTGATATATTTATTCCGACCTACAATGGGAATATGGCGAAAGTTGTTGAAGGCCATTGATGGTAAATTAATGCGGAGTCATCTCTAATCCGTTTATGGTACTTCAGTAACCTGCTTTAGTATTAAGGTTGGTGCAAGTTGGTGTCTCTGCCTCATTTGAAAACTCTGTTCAGATTCTTGGGCTTCAAAAAGGCTATTTCACTAGACAGAAAGCTTCTGGTCGGTTTGGTCGATCGGCACCTGAATGGATCGTTGGATTGGGACGAGTTCTCTTCTCTCGTTAAGGAAGCTCATTCACTTCGTGATTCCGGATAGACTGAAGGAAGAAGATTACTTTTATGCCAATCCTCAGGAGTGTTTGCAATTGTTAGATGAGCCACTGATAAGTACATGATCTGATCGCTACCATTGAACATCAGAAGTGGCAATATAAATGCAGTGGGATGTGCCCTTCACAGAAACAGCATCGATGTTCGGGTCATAGTCGGAATTCAGAAACACATTGGGGTCAAGATTTTCAGAGTTCTGGTCACCAGCGGTTACTGTAAATGAACGACATGAGTTGGCCAATGGTTATTCCTCATTTTTCAAATAATTAGATTCACGGATCATTCAAAACTTGCCATTGATTGGTTATTACATACTTTGAGCTGCAAAGATAGTTAAGAGGGTGATGTAGATGTCCAACAGTTGTAATACTCCCCCTCCATGGATGTAATGTCAGTTATACCCGTTGCAAAGAGCTGCCTTCTTAGAAATGTTGACCAAGCTCTCGCTCTCTCTCTCTCGCTCTCTCATACCAATTTATCTGTTGTTACACAAGTACTTTCTAGTTCGCAAGCATGTTACCTGTTTTCATTCTGCGGCCACAAGAAGAAAACGAAACTGTATTACATAATCCTAGTATTATGTTGCACAAAGGAATTGTTTCTGCATCAATTCAAACCCGGAAAATGGTTTTTGAAGGCGCAGCATCACCAAAACAACCAAGACCCAGTACGACATTATGGAAGTAGAGAAAGAGTAACTCAAGAATTCCGCAAATGCATAACTATTTCAAGAATTTCTGATTCTTCCTCAGCAGCTTTCAGTTATTCCAGTTAGGTTTGTCCCTAAATTCTCTCCCTAAGCCATGTGACTTGGGATAAGTTGGAGTTCATCCGCATTAAGTATGGCTAGTTTGACCAAACACCAGATGTCTTCATCATTCTACCATAATAAACATTGTGCGCAGGATTGGTAAAACTCACATCTGACTGGTGTATGAAGTGATAGAACAGATTGTGCCCTATGGCATCGTAATCCCAAAATCATTGCCCCATATCCACTCAAAGTGGAAGAAGAATTTAACAATCTTAGTGCAGTCACCAAGGTTGTCCGGAGAGATATGATGGAGAAAACGAGAAAATGGGATCGTGGGTGGAGCTATTAAAATTGTAGAGAGGAATGAGTGATCCAAGAAGCCGCTTTCCAATGACTTTGGTCGTATGTTGAGGGCTAGCGATCCTCAAATTTCGACTTCAAGTGGTGCATTTTCAAACTTAGCTTTGGCACCACACAAAACATTTCTTTGGGTTAAATTTGGAAGCCTACTGTTCCAAAAGGCCTTTTAAGTCATGGGTGTAAAATATTTTTGTTTGGACCCATATTAAAAGCGACTAGGTCCATCGCATCCATTGATATGCTGGATATCACGTGACCTGCAAGATTGACGAATGACCGTAAGATTTACAATTGTGATGAACCCGGTCCAATGAGACGGAGTGTAGGGGGGAAAAACCCATAAATGAGTGTCCATTTGACCTAGGATTCTCCCACTATACTATGTATAGGTTATAGTCCCACTTGAGCACAAGCAAAATGTGAATAATATAGGGGTAAATGATGCTGAGGGCGAAAATGCTTGCTAAGCACATAGGATGCAAGTGAACGAATTGGGTAATTCATCGGTATTCATGACACCATAAGGCATCATAGAATGCTTTGAATCTAACAACGGCTTAGATTCACCAACCCATTGAAATTTACTTGTTTTCTTGAAGGAAATTCACACTTTAGAGTAGGGCCGAGCCGGCCAACATGCCATGCCATGCTGGCCCATGCAGCAGTCCAGGCTCATTGGACCCGAGTTTTATGCAATTGCCCGAAAGGGGGAAAAAGAAATGCATTGTTTAGAAATTTCCTCTATCGTCATAGTTGCTTGATTGTCAAGCCTTTGGAAATTGGGTAATAACGGAGGTATTAAGGATTATTTAAAGAATGATAATTCATTAAGTAATTTTGATATATTACTATTCAATTGTCTACATTTAAACATTAACAGAATGCTATCATATCACTAGCAAGATGTTGCTTTAAATGACAATAGGGTTAGCTTCTCTCTTTATGGTATAATTCAAGCCTTGTTGCAGGCGGTCTAGAAAAAAATCCTGTATACATCAGGCCGATGTGGTGGAGTATGTCCTTAAGATTGTCCAGGAAGATAGACCAGTCAAGTTATGCGAAAATTGGCTTTGACACCACTCAATAGCTAAATTGAAAATAAAATACTGTCGCATCTGTACATTAATTCATGAGAATTGGAACAACAGTTTTAAGCTTTTAATTCAACTCGGCATAGCACATTGCAAATATGAAAAATAATGTATCATGAACTACATTAAAGATAAGAAAATTATTACAGGTTCTTCGTTGGTTAGGTCATTCCTTGGGCTTTGCCGATGAACCCTTGGCCCAATGGGACCTGTGTCGTGTCAAATGGGCCAATGTCTAGATTTTGGCATTAGAATTATTGATTCCACCATGAGATTGTCCCGACCAAGCTAATTTCATGTCAACCAGTCCAGACCGCTTAATAAACGAAATTTTATCTCATTTTTGAGAAAAAACAATAGTCATTTATATGAAGATTTCACACATTTACCTCCTATTCAGGATTGTCTAGTATTTGATTTTACTTGTGTTATAGTTTTGGGTGAATTTAGCCGACTAAGAGTTTAAAGTTGAAAAAAAAAAAAAGATTCTTGGATAGAACCAAAAATCTACCTTGGACTATAAGGTTTTCTAAAACGAAAATTGCCCGATCTAGCTCCTAGTTAGGGCAATGTACTCTTGTTGCTTCTATCCCGGAACTAACCCACTTGGCCCTGCTACATGTCTTGGTACGTCGGACATATGGTATGATATCATCTCCTTATGGTATTATTAAAGTATCCCGCATCACTATCATCAAGGTTTGTATAGGTTTTTTTCATTCATACAGTCCCCTTATTTGCAGGATTTATATGGAGGCTATGCTCATGTAGTCTTCCTCCGCGTGAGATAAGGCGTTCATTTATTAAAAGAAAATGACGACTATTCCTGCAAATGTATGGAGCGAGCAATTTTGCACCTATTGAGACCGGTTCCCATTGTTGATTTACTAACTGATATATCCAATTGTAATTCGTCAACACAGCGGTTAGTAATCAATGTTTTACCAATTTAAATCAGGACCGCATTTTGGTTATTGACATTACAATTGAGATGTAAAAACAAGTATTGAAGCGTCGGGACACTGACGGGTCTTCATGACAATTGCATTCTGCAAGTGCATCTTCCTAAACGCCAGGAGGGCTTCCAATCTGGGGACAAATTTGAATACGCACTCTTACCGATGAAGTTCAAACTTGTTGACGACGGATTTCACATAAGACCCACATGAACATCATCTAAGATCACCGTTTGTCCTAGCGAACAAGCACCAAGTACAAGCCGCAACCTCCGATCCTTTGTTCAAGGACCGATGAAGAAAATGTCACCATTCCTCCTCCTCCTCAATGTTCGACTCCGAAACTTTGAAGTGAATTCAAAACCGCAATTTACCCAAACCTTACTTTATGAGGGGCTGAGAAATGCTTAGAGGCAGCAACAATGGCTGCTTCAGGTGCAGTTCGCTCGGTGTTATGCTTCCTGTGATCCCCTCTTACTGGTGAAGCGAAGAAAGAAAAGAAGATCTCGAACCAGGGTATGTTTTTGCGGTCGCCCGTCATCCTCTAACTCGAATTCTTCTGTTGGCACACCAGCTGAAAATATCAATCGGCGAGAAATAAGACAGAGAAAGAGGGGAAGGTGGAGTTGAACTTCGCTTCTTTGATGGCTAAATTTGCTGTGTGTTTACTTGATTTTACAAAAACCTTGTTTTGTCTCTGTATATATAGAGGTCATGTTACTTGATGTCCAAGGTTATGGCAATTAACAATTAGTAAAGGGGCTCGACCGGACCGTGTGGAAACGTGGGAAGCGCTTTGAGTTTTGACTACAATACGAGTTGGTTGACTCGGTCCATTTTTGTGTTGTGACTCAGGCAATTCCATTTGACTTTGGGCACAGCTGCGATGCATGGAATTTATCTTGATTATAAGTAGCTCTCGCAAACACAAAATTATAATGGTTTTAAGCATGCTAAAACCGATCAAATAATGTAATAAGGCTCCTCAGATGCTTTCTCCCTCTGCGACTTCATGAATCCTGGAACTTGAAACTCCAAACCCCGCATCAAGAATCCATGCAATAGTCATGGGATTTGTAACCCTGATTCAATGATTCTACGAACCGCCAAGACTTTTGAAATTCTAGGTCTTGATGTCCTACCGTGACGTGCCGATTGAACAACATTGCAAATTTGTCACGTCATTCGCATGATGATCATGTCTCAACACAGTTTCACAAAAAAAAAAATTATTACTTTTCCACAATACATCTGTTTCGGACGCACTAAATCTAAGTAGCATGCCACGTGTCCGGGTAAATTGAATGCCTAATTATTATGTTTCTAATCTTGTATTACTACGTACATCCGATCAAAACGATACGAGAGGAGACAAGCAATAAAACTAAGTTAATTCATTAAGATTTTGCTTTTACGTAGCCCAAGCACAAGTGGCTAATGAAAAGGGGAGAGAGAGAGAGAGAGAGATACTGAACCACTTTAATGGCGGCAGTGGAAGGTTCGGGGATGGTTTACAAGATAAATCCATGAAAAGTCAAAAGATATTGCCCATGTATTGTGTAATAACACAAAAATGGACCAAGTCAACCAAATCGTCTTGGAGTCAAAACGTTCAGTCGTTTCCCATGTTTCCACGCGGTCTGGTCCAGTCTCTTTGCTAATTGGTAATTGCTATAATCTTGGACGTCAAGTAACGTGACCTTTATATATATAGAGAGAGAGAGATATTCTTGTACAATCAAGAAAATACACAGCAAAATTAGCCATCAAAGAAGCGAAGTCCAACTCCATCTTCACCCTCCTTCTCTGTCTTATTTCTTACTTATTGATATTTTCAGCTGGTGCGTGAATACAGGAATTTAAGCTAGGGGATGACAAGCGAACCATGCCCGAAGCAGCCATTGTTGCTGCCTCCGGGCATTTCTCAGCCCCTTATAAGGTAAGGCACGGGTAAATTGCGGTTTTGAATTCACTTGAAACCTGCAAATCCAACATCGAGAAAGAGAAGAAAAAGAAGGCTGAGAAAGGTGGAATGGTGACATTTTCTTCTTCGTTCACTAAACGAAGGATTAGAATCTATGGCGTGTACTCGATGTTGGTGCACTAGGACGATCGGGAATTCTTGGATGATGTTCATGCGAGTCTTGCGTAAAATCCATCGAATTTGACAAGTGTGCACTTTGTGGATGCAAAATTGAAGCTCGTGCACGTTCGAGTCGTCCCAAGTTTGAAAGCCCTGGTGTTTAGGACGATGTGCTTGGAAAGTGCAATTGTCATGTAGATTTTGGTCAATGTCCCGATGTTTAAGAAATATCTCTCTTTTGGGACTCAACTGTATTGTCCATAAGTGAAATGCTGGACTCGTTTAAAATACAAAATTAATTTCCTGAGTGATGTGTCAGAACTATTGGGATTTTGATATCCCAAAATCCATAGAATGTGAATGATAAGTGCGGTTGAGGCAGTCCTACATTGAATAGAAGAGATAATGAAAATATGTTAAAATAGATGAGCCTCTCTAATGGATTTGGACCCCAAGAGGCACCTCACTTTTGTGGAGGAGAGAGGACCTACACAAAGTTGGATCGATCCACGCGCTCCGCCGCTGACTCGAATTGGGTCGGGGCTTGGGTCCAATTATTATTATTATTTTTGGAACTTAGCCCATTACCCATCAGTTTTATTTTTCAACGAACAGGCACGATGCAGACATGTTTTCCGTCTTTGAAATTTTTCTTTTTGAACGAATACGTCTGTTTGTGATCACTCATCAATCGGTTCAGTTCGACCATCTACGAATGAACGCAACCTTTCAGTTCATCACGACCAAACGCAACCTTTCAGTTCGTCGTGACTCTTCATTGAACTATTATAATTCTCATTTTTCGAATGGATATTTATATACACGCATACATTAGATACTCTCTCATACTTCATTGTGTGATTATCCGACGAAATTGAGTTCGAAGGATTCCTTTGAATAAATACCGCTTCATAGGAAAGGCAATTCGTTCTATCCAGGAAAGCAATTATCCAAGAACCTTTGGTACCGGTGGAGGGAACAAATTTGTCTTAAGGACACAACATGAATTCGTTGGGCTTGGATCATTCATCTACATTTCGTTCACTCAATCTGTACTTCAATTCAGGTTTGTCTTCTGACATTCTTTTGCACATACAAACTCTTAGGATACAACAATCTTAAAACAAATTTTGCTTCTATTCGTGTGTGCTCGTGTTCATTAATTTCTGTTTTCGTAACATAAATGACTACATCATCGTGACGCCTATTGCGTCTGTTCCGACTCATGGAGAGAAACAAGAAAAATTCAGGGGGATCGATTTCAAGAGACGGCAACAAAAGATGTTATTTTATCTCACCACTCTGAATCTGGTAAGACTCCTCACAAAGGACACTCCTAAGTTAGATGAAAGAGAGATAGACAAAAAAAAGTTTGCTGCAATAGATGCATGGAAGCATTCTGACTTCCTGTGTCGCAACTACATCCTTAATGGTCTGGACAATACCCTTAATAATGTTTATAGTCCATTGAAATCGGCTAAGAAATTATGAAAAAGTCTGGACAAGAAATACAAAACGGAAGATGCCAAGTTGAAGAAATTCATTATCGACAAATTTCTGGATTTCAAGATGATAGATTTCAAAACCGTCTTAAGTCAAGTTCAAGAACTTCAATTGATCATGCATAACATGCATGCTGAAGGTATGATGATTAGTGAGTCATTTCAAGTAGCTGTTTTCATTGAAAAGTTACCACCGTATTGGAAAGACTTCAAAAATTATCTCAAACACAAGAGAAATGAATTATCACTTGAAGATCTAATTATTCGATTGAAGATAGAGGAAGACAATAGACTTTCTGAGAAGAAAGTTGATAGAAAACTAGAGGTCTCAAGAGCCAACATTCTCGAAAAAGGATCGAAACCCAATAAGAAGAGGAAAAAGTTTAAAGAGGGATCCATCCAAAGCCAGAAAAATTTTATTGGAAATGCTACAACTGTGGAAAGTCTGAACTTGTGCCAAAAACTGTAGAGCCAAGAAAAGAAAGAAGACTAAGGCAGATGTAGTGGAACAGATATCCAATTGTGTTGATGACATTAGTGTTACTGCCATGATATCTGAGTGCAACTTGGTGAGAATCCCAAAGAATGGTGGATTGATTATTGGAAAACTCATCATATATGCGCCAATAAATCGATGTTTCACATCTTACATGCTTATGGGAGATGATGAAAAATCTATATGGGTAATTCATCGACCTCGAAGGTTGAAGACGTTAGAAAGATTGCTCTGAAGATGACTTTTGGAAAAATAGTAACACTAAATAATGTGTTGCATGTACCAGACATACGCAAGAATTTAGTGTCCGGATATCTCCTTAGCAATAATGGTTTCAAGTTGGTTTTGTATTTGATAAGTTTGTACTCTCCAAAAGTGAGATATATGTAGAAATGGTTACCTTAGTGATACTCTTTTTCAAGTTAATGTAAGAACTGTTGTATTTAATGATGGTATGAATAAAGTTGCTTCAACTTATGTATCTTGAGTCTCCCAATATATGGCATTTAGACTAGGACATGTTAAGTTATAAGTCAATAAAGAAATTAATGAGCATGGGGTTATTTGCCAAAATTTGAATGTCCAAATGAAAAATGCCAAGTATGTATTAATCAAAGTTTATGTTTTTTTTTTTTTTTTCATTCTTTCATTTTAGATAATAAAATCACATAACCTTTAGATTTAATACACACTGACATATTTGATATGAAAGCAATACCGTCAAGGGGTGATAAGAAATATTTTATCACTTTTATATAGACTGACTGCTCGAGGTATTGTTTGTCTATTTATTTAGTACAAAGATGATGCTTGTGGATGCTTTTAGAACTTATAAGTCTGAAGTGGAAACTCAATTAAATAAGAAAAATTAAGATGATAAGGAGTGATAGAGGAGGTCGAATATGAATTTCTTTTTGAGGAAATTTGTTTGAATTTGGTATAGTTCACCAAATTACTCCTCCTTATGCGCCACAATCCAATGGAGTGGCTTAAAGGAAAAATCAATTATTAAAAGAGACAATGAATTTATTGTTGAATAGTTTCTAGAATTTTATTTGGGGGGGGGGGGGGGAAGTGTTTTTGACAATAAATTTTATCTTTAAATAGAATAACACCCACAAAAAGACACAATAAACCTCCCTACAAGAAGTGAAAAGACAGAACGTAACTTAAAATATTTCAAAGTGTGGAGTGCTCGGTAAGGTTGCGGCTCCAAACGCTAAAAAGGTTAAAATAGAACGCAGAAAACTGTTGATTGTGTTTTTATTAGACTGCTCTTAATAGTAATAGCATATCAATTTCTTATTCAATAAGTTTGCGATCTCTAGATATATCATGTCAATACGATCATTAAATCAAGTGAATGCCTTGATTCTTTGAAAAATATTTCCTTATAAACATGGGGTATAGTAAGTCGATTAACAATGAAAAGAGGCCTCGGGATAACTACATCTCGAAGCATCCTAGGGAGTGATGACCTAGACGTAGTAACCAACAAAGACTACTAATTTTTTTGGGACCTAGTTTTCTAACATATTTGTTAGAGAATGAACCTTTGGACCTCTAAAGAGGCCGTGACGTCCCCAGAGCCCCCGTTCTGGACAGAAGCTCACATAGTGAAGTGAGAGGGGGAGGGGGGGGGGGAGGCTCATGAAAACAAAACAAAAAAAAAAAAAA
>JAGVVM010003633.1:0-21543 GCA_019149425.1 Psidium friedrichsthalianum
TAAACAAAATCAAAACATCAAATGAAAGGAAATCTTAATAAATAAAATAAAATAATAAAATCATCAAAAATTTAGGAAAATCATAGAAATTAAATAAAAATTAATAACACTAGAAAGCTGGAAAACTTGCCGGAATTGTAAAAAATTAAAAATTAAAAATGAAATTTAAAAAAAATGTAAGAAAATATTCTACAAATAGGGAAATTCCTTTGGAACTCCTTAGAATCTAAAAAAATAAAAAAAATATTGAAAATAGAAAATTCCAGAAAATTAGAAATTACTTCTAATAATAGGAAAATCACAAAAATTAATATAAAATCCTCAAAAATGCCGACAAATGTCACAAAAATAGGAAAATCCTTAGAAAAAATTTCTTATAAATCTAAAATTCAGAAAATTACAAAAATTTCTAAAAAATACATAGGAACTCCTAAAATCGTGAAAATTAGAGGGACAACTACATTCAACTATTTGACCCTATTTCGCCTTTCTGGCTTCCTGACCCTTCTAAAATGACCATTCTGCCCTTCCTCACTCATCGTCGGTCAGATATTTTATAGAAAGTCCTCTTGAAATGCATTCCTCACTCGTATTGAATATTTTTCCAATCTTCCTCACTCAGATATTTTATGAAAGTCCTCTTGAAATGCATTCCCTCACTCGTATTGAACTTATCTGATTTCGAACAAGTTCATCCACCACTTTGATATTCTTCTGCTCACAAATCCAAGCTCCAGAAGCACTAAAAGATTGGAGTGGATCAGAACCACAAACGAGCATGACTTTTAAGGGATCAGAGGATAGCTCGTTATTGACACAAGATACTCTTCCCTCTATGTAAAATAGCCAGAGGGCGCTTGGAAGGTGCTTTGATTTGCCTCCCATGAATCAACCATTATGAAGTCAGAACTCTTACAGGCCATATGACATAAACACACCCGATGAGCAGCTGATATGAGACCACTTTTTTTGTATGCATCGTTGTCGGGTGACGTATAATCTTCGATGATAGAATACCCTTCTACATTGAGTGCATTGGGTCCTTAACTTGTTCATGTTCTTTCTGTAGTCGCATGTTACAACCATCGTATTCATTCGCGCGGAGGATCATTTCCATCACGACCCTTTTGATCACAGCTTCTCTCTTCACCATTTCAGCTGTTCTCAAGGTCCTGCCTTCCTCTTTCTATCTCTTTCTCTCATACACACCACGTGAAAAATAAAAATACTTGGTTATAGGCTATCGCTTTTCAATAATGGTGAAATCACCATAGGCATGTGCCTGCTCGAATGGGTCTGCTAATTTTTCTTCAACAAGAGGGATAAACCTGTGTCGCAAACAAATTCTGCGACTTCGGCTTGCGCTGCGAGACTTGTGTCGCCAATGGAAATACACACCCTCAATGCAATCGGATTCGGCCCTCCAATCCCACTTCACTGGTTCGTCCTCTTCTTCTCTTTGTTTCCATTTCCAAACTGATCCGTTTTCAAACTTCCTCTACTTCACAGCCTCTTCTTTTTTGTTGGCCTCGATTGCTTGCGGAGGTCCATAATTTGCCATTTAACCGATACTCATGGCTGACGACTCACAATACATATGCAAGGATGCAAGTGAAATCGGCTACTGGATCAGTCATAGTATCTCCTAGGAACCAGCAAGACTCCGTCACTGATCAGCTCAATGTGGGTGATTTCGATCTCTCTATTCCGAGTAAACTTCTTGGAGCTGACTGGGTGAACGGGATCAAATCAACAACAATAGTCTAGCAAGCACGAGCACTGGGTTTGGACAAGCGGGAGGAGAACACTGTGGAGCAGGGGATGAGCACCGAGTTCGGTGGTTCATGGTGTATGCATTCGAATTCAACTCCGGTAATGGGTGGCCACTGCTTTTTTTGAATAGGCTTCCTGGAGTGGACCATTGAACTAGATTAGATCAACGACAACAATCTTTTTCGAGTAGACTTCCTTCCCGTCACTGTCCTCCAGTATTTGCACAAGCTTAACCTTCGGGCTATACTTCACGACCATGGCATGGGGCCGGCCATTGATTTGAAATAGGAGCTGCGTCTTCTTCATGGTCGGATTGCACTTTAGAAGCCTTCCACTATCTTCTTAGAGGAACTCCTTCGGCTTCAGTTGCGAGTGAGGTTGCCAATCTAGCTTCGAGACCAATGAAACACATCCCAAACAGAGCTATTTCGAACTTCCATCATTGATAAAAAGAGGTCCTGGGCAGCAACTGAACTTATGCCTAATTAGCCCCAAAATAATGAGCTCTTTGCACCAAAAAAATACAATTGTTAACTCTGAGCAAAGAGCAAAAATGGACACTGAAAAATTAGCAAAAACACCCCAAAAACAGCACTATTGTTGGCCGAACAACAATGAAAACTTCCCAGGACAGTAGCAAAATATTCCTGTAAACAGCCGCACGAGTTTTCTCGAACAAATCCTTGAAGACAACCTTGAACAGTGATCAAATTCTGCCTAAACAGCAGCTTAGACAGAACTGGACTGCGGTGAAACAATGCTGGAAGAAAGATGAAACAATCAGTAGCAGCAACGAACTTCGATGGAGCCACGACGCGTGATCGCAAAGCAGTAGATGTCGAAGGAGTTGTGATGGGTGATCGTAGAACTGCCACGGCAACCAAAGGTTCGCAGAGGAGGATCAGCGCATCGGGGAGCTTGGCCACCCAGGAAGGTTCCCCAAGTATGATCCAGGAGCAAGTTGCGTATACAATGGAGTTGGGGTAGGTCACTCAGTGTAAAACTGTCCAAAGCTAGAGTGCCGAGTGCAGAACTTCTTGTAAGGTTATGCGTGATTCTAATGGAATTAGCAAGGGGCTCTGGATTTGTGGCATTCTCATCTTCTAATGAAGCATCTCCAGCTCTTGTCACCTGCTGGAATGGCTGATTGGAAGGTTCTCCGTCGTCCCTCTATACCATACTTTTTCAAAGGAAAGAAGAGAGGAGCTAGATTGCCAGCCCCCGTCGCGCAGATGCCCCCTCGGAATTCACAGGAACTTCGATAGAATATCAGTAAGTTCAGTCCTCCCATTTTGGAGGACCTCTGTCGCCTCTCAAGAGTTGGCCTCTTCTCCGAGGGCCCTCACCTTTTACTCTCTTTTTTTCTTTTCTCCTATGTGCGAACCCAGACTATCTTTTTTTGTGGCCTCCCTTTCGGTGCCCCATGTACTCTACTTTTCTCTTTTGTCATAATTGTGAGGTCCCTCTCTCGCGTTTGTGTTCTCCACTGAAGGTGCCCTTACCTTTCGTTTCACCCTCTCCACCTGTTGATTGCTGAACGAGACCAACCAAACCCTCTGGAATGTCCGGTCTTTTGATCCCACATGACCCTTGCGTCTAAACAACTTGAATAAAAAGATAAGCAAGCCAAACAATGCCGCATCTGTAACCTCGGGGCTCGAATCATCAACAAACATATTAAAGTGCCTAGATGTGTCCTCTCTCTGACCACTAGCATATGTTGGGATTCATGTAACATGTATAGGCAAAAATAACAATAAACGCAGCGGAAATAAAATACCCATACATGTATCTCCAGAGGCGTTGTTCGTGCGTTTCAATCAAAAATCGAATTAAACGAAGAGAGTTATACGGATTACCTCTTGTAGCGTGCTTGAAACGGGTTGGTCCAAATGTTCTTCGGTACAAGTCCCACAAGCGTCGGACCTCTAGTTCAGACACACCACCAATTGTACGATGAACGGAAGAAAGACGACGCGGAAAAACTCCACACTTGATTGTGCTAGCAATCTCGTGATGAAAAACTCTCCACGTATTTGATTTTCGGTCACCGCAAGAACCAAACCATAGAGAGAATATTTCTGGTTTTTCTCTCTTCTTTTTCTCATGGGCACACACTCTCCTTTTTTACGCACGCTCTTCTCTTTTTTTTCTCTGCAACTTTTTACAGATTAAAAGCTTGAAGACACAATGCATTACGCGCACGATCAGTAACGGTTACTGATCGTGCGTGTTGTGCATTTTTAAGCACAATAGCACGATCAGTAACCCACTGATCGTGCGTGGAATAGGTCAACAAAAGAAATGCTGACCGTGGTCCACCAAATGCAATCAACAATTGATTACCGTGGTCCACGTGCAATCAATAATCAATTAACTGCACTCTTCCTTTTTTTTTATTTAATATTATTATAATAAAACTCATGGTCAGCACAATTGTGCTGACCATGTTTGTTGCACGCACATCAGAATGTGCGTCCAACATAACATTGATATATAATATATATAAACATATATTTATAAATTATATCTTCATATAATTTAATAAAAAACACATGCGTTCATTTTGGATACATCAATATGTGTCCTATTTAAAGAGTGTGTGCGCATCGTATGCACGTACGTCCAAGACCAAAAATAAAAATTAAATTAAATCCAATTTAATTTAATTTCAGTCTGACTAATTCGATAATCGTGATTGCAACATATTTGCAATATCATATTTTCCGTTCAACGTCGTCATGTATTGGTTAAGGTGTGTAACATCCCTAGGTTCATCACTGAACTGGCAGTAAGACAAGTACTAACACATTAGTACTTCCAAGAGAATTGATTGTCCCGATCAACTACTAGGTCCTACAAGCCACGAGTGACATTTAGCAATATGTCATGGCTACCCAGACAGTGTGAATATTTTAAGAACATAATGAACCTGTCAGCTCTAGCTACAGTGTAATTCAATCCCTCTGTCTTACTATGTCCCGATCGAACAAAGGCCATGGAATATTTGTCAAGCCACCAATTCGATCATATGCACAAATCTAATTTACATGCATTTGTACGAGACATAAATATTTTATTCTCGGTTACAACCCCGGCCGAGGATTTCAATGCATTGTCATAACTAGATCGCATAGGACATCATACCTTGCATGTAACAAGGAGACAGTTTCCATTTTGCGCACACGTGTGACTTCGTATGTGCACGACCTATAACCATTAAGTACAGAGACGGATCAGCGAACCGCCAATATGCGCACTTATGAACTATAGCCATCCAACGTACAAGTCAACACTGTGCCTCAGGTCTAAGGATTATTTACACAAGACTTGTGCATGAACGATTAGACATTGACCACGCTAAAAGCTTCCATGTCGCTAATCATTAAATGTGTGTCACGTTCAGTGAACTTGTCTGACACAAGCACCTGTGTTCCAATTCAGGCATCGCAATACCTAATGACTCGTGACTCGTCATTCTTTAAGTATCCAATACTTAAAAGCAAAATTAAGAACACATCGGTCTCAACAGGATCATTAATATCCACTCAATGATCCATCGACCGAGAACAGTTTAAAGATTCAGTCTAACTATGAACCTGCCACACATATTCTCGACGTCTCAAGAATAGGTCTAGTCACAACTGATCTTATGGAATTTATTCATATATAATTGGACAAATGAATAAACACGTCTTTGCCATTAACTTAATAATAAATTGAAATACAACCGAAATCCCTAATATGTAACTATTACATAGTTGCTTTAGGGCATATATCTAACAGCATATGCCCAGTTGACTTTGACTGGTTGTCCAAACAAATGCCTTCCATTTCAATGAGGAACCGCGTCTTGAGGCGTCTGCTTGATTCATACTCCCCTTCTGACTTTTGCAGTTTTTTTTTCACCTTCGCCAATCCATTTGCTTGTTAATGAACTGGCAAATATGTAAAAGAAAGTTGCTTTCGCCTCTCCAGCTATAGCTTGCCAATCATTGTTTTCCTTGTGCCCGAAGGACCAAACAGAAGAAGACCTCTTCCTGGAGAACGAAATCCTTTAAAAATGTTAGGATGCAATAAAGGCCATACGACCATTTCTGTCACACATTTTTTAGCATGCTCCAGTCCCGCCTTATCGTCCCAGCGAACATTAGGATTCCGATCCATAATCTCATTACTAATATGTTCAATGAGATGTGGTTCTAAGTCCCTCAATTTTTCTGGAAGCTCTCCATCAAGACCACTGAGCATTTCCAAACATCTCTTTGTGGAGTCATCTATTCCATCATCAGACTTTCCTGTAACTCGTGAAGTCATATTTCCCATGCTATTTCCATTGGATCTGATGGGGGAAATAAAACTACCCCGAACACCACGCCTTATGGAACCATGCGATCTCCCTCTATAGCCCCTACCAATGGAATCACTTTGGGGAGACAGAGAAGCACTAGGGGATCCTGCCAAACCACGCCTTCTCCTTGCCTCCATTTCCATTTTTAATCCTTTGTACTTTTTTTTTATGCTTTCCTTTCTTTAAGTTCGCCAACCTCTCGGTGGATAGAATGGAAAGAATAAAACCGCAGAGAGAGAGACCTGTTAAATGAAAAATTGTATTAGGAAAATCGAACACAATAACGGAAAATACACCATCAGGCCATCAAAAAATTTGGACTATTAAAGGACAACGTCACGACTCATGAATTTTAAAAATCGAAAATTACAGAGCTAAAATGAATTTTCTACAATTTTTTCAATTAATCTAAAAATAAGATTAACAAAGTAATTCCCGATTTCAGATTAATTCTTATAGATTTTCTTTGGCCAAAATGAAGAGAAAATTAAAAGAAAAATACTGACTATTATTTTTTCATATATTTTTGTGCAATTTTTTTAAAAAATATTTTCCTAATTTCTGAAAAATATTAAAAAATGCAAAAAATATGAAAAATTAGTTCTTTTTCAAAAATAGTTACCTAAGCTTGGCCAAGGCTTTCAAAGTTGATTTTGCAATTTTCTCATTTTTTCTTGATTTTCTATGAATTTTCGAAAATAAAATGCTGGAAAATACTGAAAATATGAAAATTCACTTTTTGGTCAAAATTGGTTCCCTAGGCTTGGCCAAGGTCCCCAAAGTTGATATTTTTAATTTTATGAATTTTCATGGATTTTCTATTAATTTTAAAGTGAAAATGTGATTAAAAATCAAGTGTCAACACGAAGTCCTTCTGTATTGCAATGAAGTGAGCAGACTTAGTCAACCTGTCGACTATAACCCAAATCGAGTCATTTCCTCTCTGACTCCTTGGCAACCCCATTACAAAATCTATCGTGACGTGCTCCCACTTCCACTCCTATATTTCCATAGGCTGCAACAATCCTCTGGGCTTACAATGTTTTGCCTTCACTTATTGACACGTCAGGCACTTAGCTACATGCTTAGCCCCATCCACTTTCGTTCCACTCCACCAGTAGTATTGATGCAGGTTTTGATATATCTTCAATTCCGCATCGTTTGGCACACACAGATGTCCTCTGAACTTCAGCACTCCATCCCCAGTCACTTAGAACTCAAGTTTTCTCTTAGTTGTCTCCATATATACAATCTTCTGAATATCAGGGTCCATAGACTGCAGTTCCCTAATCCTCCACTGAATCTCCGGTTCAACTCTTAGATTAGGCATCAGGCTCGAGAGATTTCCTACCTCGATCTTAAATTTCGAGTCTCTTATCCCTTCTAACATCGTCCATTCTTTAACTATCACATGTGCGATGCCCGATTTCCAACTCAAGGCATCCGCTACCTTATTCGCTTTCCCAAGGAATACAAAATGTCGCAGTTGTAATCTTTTAATAACTCTATCTAGCGACGCTGCCTCATATTCAACTCCTTCTGCGAGAACAGGTACTTCAGATTCTGATGATCTGTATAAAACTGAAATCTTTCACCCACCAAATAATGCCTCCAAATCTTCAGTGCGAACACTATCGCAGCTAATTCTAAGTCATGCGTTGGATAATTCATCTCATGTGGCCTCAACTGTCGAGATGCATATACTACCACCCGTCTATGCTGCATCAAGACACACCCCAATCCTCCTAATAACGTGTCACTGTAGATCTCAAATCCTCCAGGTCTTGATGGGATTGTCAGCACTGGTGCAGTAGTCAATTTGCTCTTAAGCTCCTAGAAACTTTCTTCATACTTGTTCGTCCATTCGAACTTTGACTCCCTCTTCAGTAAGTGAGTCAACGGAATAGCTATCGTGGAGAACCTTTCCATGAAGCGTCTATAGTAACTAGAATCCAAGAAAGCTTTGCACCTTAGTCACTTTCGTAGGTCTTGGCCACTTCTCTACGGCCTCAATCTTTATCTGATCTACTGATATTCCTTTGCCTCGAGACTATATATCCAAGGAACGCCATTCTCTTCAACTAGAACTCGCATTTACTGAACTTGACGTACAAAGAATGTTCTCTTAGGGTCCGTAGAATAGTCTCCAAATGTCGTTCATGGTCTTCAGAGTTCCTCGAGTACACCAAGATATCATCAATGAATGCTATCACAAACTGGTCCGGGAACTCTTTAAATACCCGACTCATCATGTCCACAAACACGGTTGGGGCATTTGTCAAACCGAACAACATAACCGTAAACTTATAATGCTCATACCTTGTCCTAAAAGCCGTCTTTGGGATATCTTCCTTTTGATCCTCAGCTGATGATAGCCTGTTCTTAGGTCTATCTTCAAGAACACCGATGCTCCTTGCAGCTAATCGAACAGATCGTCTATCCTCGATAGCGGGTACTTTTTCTTGATGGTTACCTGATTCGGCTGTATGTAGTCGATACATAACCTCGACGATCTATCCTTCTTCTTGACAAACAGCAACGGAGCTCCCCATGGCGAAGCACTGGGGCAGATAAATCCTTTATCCAGTAGCTCTTGCATTTGCACCTTCAGCTCCTTTAGCTCCGACAGTGCCATCCTATATGGTTCTTTTGATATCAGTTCTGTCCTGGGGGCTAACTCAAGTACAAATTTTACCTCTCGCTCTGGTGGCAAGCCAGGCAACTCCTAAGGGAAAACATCCAAAAAATCCCTCACTACAGGCACTTCCTCCATTCTCGCCTCTTAAATAGACGAATCTACTACTGACACCAAAAATCCCTAACAACCTTCGTCTAACAACCTAGTCACTTCCAGCGACGAAACCTAAGGGATCGAGATTCCTCCTCGGTTTCCCAGAAACTCATATCTAGGGTGACTCACTGAATTAAGTTGGATCACCCTTCTGCCACAATCAATAACGGCCTCATGTCTAACTAACAAATCCATACCCACAATCACATCAAAGTCAAACATGGGTAAGACAGCTAAATCAATTAATTTCTCTCTATTACCCAGGGCTATCTTATACCCCTGACACCCTAACGAGACATTCACTTTATTCTTTAATAGGGTGGCCACATGTAGAATAACATCTAACGGCGTAACCTTCATACTGGACAACGCAACAAACTGCTCAGACACAAACAAGTGCGACACTCCAAGATCAAACAATGCATACGCAGTATGACCACAAAGAGAGACGATACCTCTGATCACCCCTAGCACAACCTCAGCCTCCTTACGCACTACTACGTAGACTCTCACTTGAGCTAGCGGGTGATTCAGATTTCCTTGAGGAGCAGCCACAGTTTGGGGTCACTATTGCTGGAACTACGGTCCTGGGGCGCTCTTCGAACAGGACCTCAACTAATGCCCCATTTGCCTACATCCAAAACAAGCGCCTGTCTTCCTTGGGAGTTAGCTCCATGCTTCCTCCCACAGCCACGACAAACCGGGCCAGTAGACGACAACGGCTTCCCCAAGGTCCGACAAGCATATGGGATAAACCTTCTTATATCCTAAATCGGCCTCTTGCCAAAGTTCTTGTTGTCCCTACTAGACATGAACCACGATCTAAAGGCGGAAGCCCTTTCACTCAGATCCCGCTCGATTGCTTGCGCTCGCTCATACATCTCATTATAGTCTCTGAGCCCAAAGCAATCAGCTGACTCTTCAATTCCAGTTTCAGACCTTCCCGGAATCTCCTTGCTTTATGCCACTAGTTCTCAATCATTCTAGGAGCGAACATGGACAACCTCTAGAACTCTCCTTCATGTTGATCTGTGACATTCTGGATTTTTGACTCATATTTGGAATTTATAAATAAAATAGATATATTTCATTAATACGCTCTAGTTAAATCTCACTCGAGCCTAGTCAACTCGAGATGACTAACCGAAGGGGAATGGCTATTTAGGACCTTAAAAGTACATGGACCTGATAGGTCGATACGCGTATCTCTTAACAGCTGTCCGTTGGTGGGAGCATTTACCAGAGTCGTTATTTAATAAATTTGGCCAAAAATGAATTCCGATCTTGAACAATCGAATTTTCATTAATATTACAATAGAGGTTTGGATTCCGTCACAGTTAAATCGTGAGTTGACTAGTCAGATTGAGAACATCGTGGAGCAAGAAATGAGTTGGAATTTTACCGATTTGCCACCGATCTGCGCTAAACTCCCTAGATCGTGGGTAATTATAATTATGGTTTTATAAGCGCATCAATTTAGTGAGATTATTAGTTTACATTCATTCGCACTCGGTGCCCAATCAGTGCATTTAGCACGCATTTCAAGAATTTATCTCGTCGATCGTCAAATCAATCACATCAATCATATCCACCAAATCAAATCAAATCAAGGTCAATCACCCAATCTAATGTCAAATCCATCCCTCCATCATTTCCCTAAAGATCATGCAACTACTTCCACCTAACCCGCCCACTACACTTATGAAAGTTTGTCCTATCCGTATTATAATGTAAGAAGCTCTCTCCCCGCTTCATTTTCATTTGGTCATCACCCCCTCCCAAGCTCTCCCTCTCCCTCTCTCTCTCTCTCTCTCTCTCTCTCTCTCTCTCTCTCTCTCTCTCTCTCTCTCTCTCTCGGCCATCTCACGTTTTCACGAGTTCCAGCGCGCACTCGGAGGAAAATGGCTCGTTCGAGCTCGCCCAGAGTTTAAATGACTCCTCATTTTCTCCCACACGATCGTGAGTCGAAGGGATTCAAAGATCTAAAAGCAGTTTTCCAAAATCTGCCCTGAATCCCCTCAAACCGAAGCAAAACCTTGACCCTTGTACCGCCTAGTTTCCAGCAACTTGTGTCCACATTGTTTCGTTGATTCCCAGAGCATCGTTGCTCCGATTGAGATCAAATCAGTGTGGATTTCTTTTTCTCTCTCTCTCTCTCTCTCGTCTTTCAATTCGTCCAAAAACCAACCCAAGCAGAGCTCTAAATCATTCCCAGGTTCTGTTTGAACTAGGGGTGTACGCTGCCGACTTTTGCCAACGCCTTCACCGGAGTCGTCGTGGACCACCGGGACTTTCTCTTGGCTTTGCTCAACTCTTGTGGATGACGCCGTTTGTGCCGTCCCATCCTCGACACTGAACTTTGACTAGAGTAAATATCGCCCCTAAACCTCGTGTAGAACATCGAATAATGTAAGGGTTTTGTGCTAGAGTTGAATTTATGGTGGAAAGTCGTGTTTTTGGGTGCTGATAGCGCGTGAAATGCTACTGGTTGCGTGCGATACTTGCTGTCCATGAGGGTAAAATGGTCGTCTTGTCCCTTGTGTACCGAGTTGCACGTCTAGAAGTCTAGACAACTTGGGATGAAAATCGAGCCATAGAATGTGAGTTCCGTGTCCTGAGAGTTGCTGTCGTATGTGCGTGTGTGCTAGTTGCGTATATTAGGAGTTAGTCTTGAGAGAAATATCATATCTTGTGGATCGTGGAATCAATCTTGAGTGTCGGAATGGACGCCTAAAAGATTGACAGGTCTAGAATGGAAAATGAGGCTCGAAACATGAATTGTACATCTCGATAACCGCTGGTCATACGCGATAGGTGCTGGTCATGCATGGTAAAGTGTGTTTTTATAGATTCTAGTGATGGTCCGTTGGTGTTGAATTTCAAATCTGGAGGTTTAGAAGACTTAGGTTGGGAACTGGACCTCGAAATTTAGTTTTAAGGCAAGTGGATTGTGTCTTGAGCACCAGAGACTTGATGTATGTTGTCGGCCATGCGATTGAGTGTGATGGTCATGCATCATGTGAATCGAGCTCGTGGAGCAAATGATAATCTTAAGGACTCTTGGAGTTTAAGTAATTGACTATGCTAAAGACGTGGCCTAAAGTGAGTCCTAGAGCTTGTAACTCCCGAATGGACGTCCAATGATTGACAAATGGCTATGAATTGTGTGGACTGAGGGCAGGCCATAAGTGGAATATGATAATTCCACGGATATTAGAACTTGCCATGAGACCCCGAATGTTTGCCTTGAGGTCTAGGCGACCTAGAATGAGAACCGAGCTCGGGAATATGAGCTATGGGATAAGTAAATCCTTTTAAGGACTCTAGATCGAGTCAGGAGGGCCAGTATGCATGTTGAATGATATACAGGGCCTAAAATGGGAAAATGAGATAGAGGTAATGAGTTCCATAGCGTGATACTTGACATTCGTATTTAACGTGCTTCAATGTGTGCTCGAGCTCCATAAACCGATTCATGAATTATTAGCATGCCTGGCATGATTTTCTTGAAGTTGTTATCATGTATAACAAACATGAAATTTGTGGCATGTCACATGATATGATGCATTTGGTGAGATATGGGTGAGGACGGCCCTGATGTGTGTTTACACGGGGAATCTGGAGCGATAAGAATGTCGACCTGAGGTGCTTATATGACACGGGTTGAGGCACAGTGCGCCTTGATGCGTTTGACGCGGGATAGCTGGAGTGATAAGGTGCCAATCTGAGGTGCCTATATTGTTGGATTTCTAGCGATCCTGGGTGCTCGGCACATATATGAAAACATGTCATACACGCAGTGAAAGAAAATAAATTGAAACGGTGCCCTAGATCGTCTTAGAAGTCCTCGTAAACTTTAATCGAAAATCGAACTTTCTAAAGCAAGTTTATTAACGTATCTAGAATAACAGAGGTTGAATATGACTTTGCTTCGTTGTCCTCTAGCCCAAGAGGTATCGGGCCTCTAGTTCAGACAAGGCCCAACACCTATACAACCCTAAAGATGGAGATTCGGAGAAACGACCCTCGAATTATGCTAATAATCCTCGCGACGTCTCAACCCGAACCCTTCGTTTTCAACCAAGCTCGTATATGTGTGACTCTCATAGGTTTCTAACTTCCTAAACTTGAGCCCTCACCTCTATTTATAGAGGGTTAGGGAGAAGGAGAGAACGAGAAGGAGGAGTGGTATAAATCGCCCCTCAAAATCGCCTCACGTGGCGGCCAATAGGAGGCCACCACGTGGGCTATCAACTAGCCCACGTAGCCAGCTAGACGCTGGTTAAAGGCAGTCAACCTGCCTTTGACCAACCACGTAGGCTCTACCCATGGGGAAGTGGTCAAAAGCGGCAATTTTGCTGCCTTTGACCAACCCATCGACCAGTCATGGGCGCCCATTCGGGCGGCCCAAACGGCGTCGTTTTGGGCTGCAACCCTCATCTACGAGCTCTAGACATTTTAGGCTTAAAGTCCCTCGAGTTTTGTGATTAAATCATGTCGTTTGATGTGCCAAACGTCTCTGGCAAACGGATAGAAAATTCTATCCTACTTTTGACTTTCTAGAGGATAACCTTTCTTATCCTTTCATTTGGATAACAAACCTTATCCAACGATGATACAGGCATGATGTAACCATTACATCATCCATGACGTCATCATGAGGTCATGCCTGTGTCATCTATTTCATCCTTTAGTGAGCTTTAGAAGGAGGAAACAAATCCAATCCGTTTTAACTCCTTTTGACTATCCAAATAGTCCTCTCGCATTCTCGTGATCCCATCTTCGTTATGGATGTCGTCAGATGTCGGTTAAGGCGTGTGACATCCCTAGGTTCACCCTTGAACTGGCAGTGAGATTCCTCAAGGAATTGATCGTCCCAAATTAATCCTTAGATCCCACAAACCGTGAGTGACGTCGAGCAACATATCACGGTTATCCAGTCAGAGTGAAGTACGAGGACAAAGTGAACTTGTTGGCCTTGGTTTGGTGTTATTCAGTCCTTTCGTCTTACCATGTCCTGATCAAATGAGGGCCTTGGATATCTTAGTCAAACCCATAGATTCGATCTTATACTCAAATCTATCTGACGTGCATTCGACGAAACTCCTCTCAATTTCTGCCTTAGCCAAGGACTTTCTAATGTACCGCCATATATAGATCGCATAGGACATCAACCTCATCTAATGAGGAGACAGATACCAATTGTTGCCCATGCCTGTGACTTCGTATATGGAGGACTGTGACCATCATACATAGAGGCGGATCAATGATCGGCCAATATCGTACTTGTGAACCACAACCATCCAATATACGAACTAGTATCGTGGTTCAGGTCTGAGGATCATTAACACACTAAAGCCAAGAGCGATTGAGATATTGACCAAGCACCAAGTCTCCATGTTAGTTAATCGCTCTTTCGTCACGTTCAGTGGATTCAATCGAACTCGTTTCTATATGAACATCTGTGATCCAGCTTAGACGTCTAATGTCCAATGACTTATGACTCGTCATCCCTATTGGGAATCCAATGCTCAATAGCGAGGCTGCGAACACACTGATCTCAACTGTCTCGCGGATGCCCAATCCACGATCCTTCAACTAGGAACTAATTTGAAGATCAGAGATCAACTGGTGACCTGTCACACATATTCTTGATGCCTCAAGAATGGATATCAGTTTCAACTGATCTAATAGACTTTATTCATCTAAATTAATGGGACAAAATGAATAAATAAGCGTCTTGCCATTAATATAATATTGATAGTACAATATTTATACCATACATATGACTATCATATGATTATTTTAGGGCATACTCCTACATATATTACATGGATTGAGGCATAGTGCTAGCCTAAGGCGTCTCATATGCAGGCAAGGCAAAGACCTGAGGTGTACGATACGCGGGTCAAACCTAATGCATTTAACACGGGTCGAGTGGTATTTTCATATCGAGAATTGAGCATTGAGGCATAATATGCATGAGCATTATACCTAATGCGTTTAACGCGGGTCGAGTGGTATTTTGATACCGAGAATTGAGCATTGAGGCATAGCGTGCATGAGCATTAGACCTGATACGTTTAACGCGGGTCGAGTTGAATTCTGGCAATGCGAAATGAATAATTGTGCTTGGCATGCCTGCATGAGAATTTATTGCTGATAGTATGACTGTCTCGTGTGATCGCATGTTTTCCTGACTGTCCCTGAAGTTGTTTGATTGTGCCTTTTCGTGGCGCTGTCAAGTTTGATCGCCTGTGAGAAATGGAATACCCTAGAATCGCATGTTTAGGACCGATCCTGTGTATGTTTTATTCTAAGCAGATTTAGGCATGTGCTTGCTAAGTCTCTCGACTCACGTTGTGTGGCCGATCGCCATTTCAGGTCCCCATCCCAAAGAAGCCCTAGTTATTTGGGTAGTAGCGAAGCGAATGAGGTTTAGACTATCTTAGCGTGTTTCCCAGTTGGCTGTGGCCTTTATTAGGGAAGTTAGTATTTGGCTATATTGGGATCTTGGGAAAATCCCCTTTGATGTAAATTGTCAACTTGCATTTTGAGGCTTCTATAAAGAGATGATTGTATGATTGTTTCCTCTCTTTCTCTACCTCTTTTTCTATGCATGTCTGGGTATGTATAGCTTTTCACTATTGCATTAACTCTAAGGATCATTGGTCGGCGACAATTCCTAGGCGTTGCGAATTCTAAATTTGATCAATCGATCAGTCATAGAGAGGGGTGTTGCGTGGCCGTCGGGTTCAGGGCGTGACATGATCCACCAATAGATTACCTTGACAAAGTTTCAAGAACTCCTCCATCTTTCTTTCCTACGCAGCCTTTGAAAACTACTTCCTATTGAATGCCTCACAGAATGTGGCCCAATTCGAAGCAACACCCTCCGAAAAGACTCAACCTTGAGTGGACTTCCACCAGTCGTTAGTGTTGACACCTGATTTTTAATCACATTTTCTCCTTTAAGATTAATAGAAAATCCATAAAAATTAATAAAATTAAAAAATTGACTTTGGGGACCTTAGCCAGGCCTAGGGAACCAATTTTGATCAAAAAATGATTTTTCATATTTTCAGTATTTTTTGGCATTTTTTTTTCAAAAATTAATAGAAAATCCATAAAAATTCATAAAATTAAAAAATCAACTTTGAGGACCTTGGCCAAGCCTAGGGAACCAATTTTGACCAAAAATTAATTTTCACATTTTTTTCATTTTTTATATTTTTCAGAAATTAGGAAAATATTCGAAAAAAATTGCATTTGAGGTCACAAAAATATGAAAAAATAGTCAGTATTTTTATTTTAATTTTCTATTCATTTTGGCCAAAGAAAATCTACAAAAATTAATCTGGGATTGGAGATTACTTTGTTAACTTCATTTTCAGATTAATTGAAAAAATTATAGTTAATTCATTTTAACTCTGTAATTTTCGATTTGTGCATTTTTGGAGTCGTGACATTATCCTCTAATAATCCAAATTTTTAGCTTAGCCCATATGTGTTCAAAGAAACTCAAAGCGACATTTCTGGGGAAACAAAAGGGGTTGATAGCATTGACTTGATATGGGTTGATCCTGGATCCTGCTGCGAGGCTTTGTATTCCAATTCCGATAGAGTTCTCCAGAAGCAAGCTTCTTTGGCCCCTACAAAGGCTTTGAAGATTCCAACTGAGGGGGTGGTTTTCTTCGGTGGTGACGGCACCAGGAGCAATTGAGTTGAACTGTGCTATTCACTCAATCCTCCTCTCGGACTAGTGATGGCGATTCTCGTAACTCAGTGACGTCCGTCGTGACGCCCGTCCCTCCGGACTCACAGACCCCTCCCCTGATGAACCCTAGGCTGACAAAGATCATGCTCCCCAAGAAGAAGTCGATGAAGTGATCTACTCAGCTCTGATGAGTTCATTTGGAACAAGGACCCCGTGGGCCGATTCAAGAGGATGACCTAGGAGGAGAACGACTCTTCTATTGAATCACCACCGATTAAGGAAAATTCTTCTGGTTGCTTGAAAAGAGTAATAACCCTTGATAATTTAGAAGTTAATTTGAGCAAAGACCTCACAAGACCATTAAAGATAGTGTCAAAGCAGCCCGTCGTGGGTCCCGTGGAAGACAAATCCAATGCGTTGCCTAGATGGAGACCGATGCCAATTGCGCCGTGAACAAGAGAAGTGGGATAGAGCAAGTAAAGTTGCTACTAGGGGAAGTGAAACCATATTCCACGAGTTGAGGCAACCTCGAGGTGACCCTAATGTATTGGCTGCTCAGTCAAGTGCCAGGTTTCTTGGTTCCATGATTTGCATAAGGATGCTTGGGAGCAGTGTGGATTCCATGGCGGATGGTGCTAAGGGACTGATAAAAGGTGCAATTGGAGAGCCGAGGCCTCTAGTCCCTATTGTTTTAGTCATGATCTATAATCGGTGGAATGTGATCCTTGTTCCAGAATGCAGAATAATGCAGTTGGAGTTGATACCAATGTTGGTAGTACAAAACCAGAACTGCTTTAGGGGTTAAACAGAGTCTTCTAGCGACAGGACCTGGTTGGAAGTTCTCGGTTTGATTGCATAATGCTTAAAAGAGTGATTTTCCTCGAGACCCTACCTAAGAAGGAGAGTCAACCGAGCTGCAGAGAGCAGGCTGGTGGATCGCGCTTGTTATCTCGCCAGACGCAACATGTTATAATTCTTTTGCATGGACAGCATGTCACGGTCCGTAGCTGTGAATAAATTGGTCATGGCATGGACACCTGAGCTGAACCAGATGTTCATCATGGCCATCGCTCGGTTGAAAAAAGTCAAAAAAAAAAGAAAGCAAAAGCAAAGAAAGAAAAGAGGGCGCTATTGGAGGATGAGTGGAGGAGACAACAGAGAATGGGGGGTTCCCTCACTTTTCCTTTCGGTGAGGGGGAGGGTCTTCATCTCCTCTCTCCTGCACTTAGGGCAATGGGACCGAAAGACAAAGAAGAACAAGTTAAAGAAAGATAAGCGGGGGCTTGGCCGAAAGAAAAAAAAGGTGGAGATGAGGACATCATGAGGGGAGGACCTTGAGACGAATGGGGGGTTCTTCGGCGAAAAAAGAAAATGGACGGCTATGGAGTCCAACACGGAGGCTACGGAGAAGAAGAGGAGTGAAAAAAAAAAAAAAGAGAGGAAAACAAGGTAAGGAAGAGAATGCAGGCTGAAAATGAGTACCATAGAGCTAGGAGTCAAGAGTTTGTGAAGCTACAAGAGGAACCATCAATTAGGCAGGAGCAAGCTTGACGAGCAACAGAAGAGCAGATTCAGGCAAAACGACGCTAAATAGAGAGGGAAAAGGCTAAAATCAAGAGGGAAACAATCAAAGTGAGGGCCATGGCTGAAGCAAAAGAGAGATTTTCCCCATTGAAGAATTGGACCCGAAGCTTCGAGCTTGGCCAGTGGTTCACCGAGGCAACGTCAAATAGCACCGTTGGTTCTACAAGCTTAGCGAGGACCAGACACAGTTGCTAAACCACTCGGTAAGTTATTTTATCGCCGATCAATATTAACACCATTGACGAACAGCCGAGGATTCATCAATGGCGGATTTATCATTTCGTGTCCATTCTTCGAGATTCTTGATCCAAACCATCCCTCAACACTTGCTGATTCCAAATCTCTGTTTATATTGCATTCTTCGCAACATAAATCCCTGGGAATACACCTTGATCGCCTTGGTTTGTCTGAAATCCCCAAATGCCTTTGTGGTTTTCCTCGAGCTCCCACGTTACCTTGGTAAGTCTCTCATTCTCCATCGATGTTCTACAATCAGCCGATGTAGCTAGATAGAAAGGACTTATATTCGTCTGAATTATTACCGAGACAATGATTGGCAATCACGGGGCAAAAGTGATTTAGGTTAGTTTTCACTGTGAATCTTAGACATTTTGATGGGGAATTGCTGAGGATTAGGTCAGGAATCAAAGTTGGCGAGGAATCGATCAGTTTAGGTCTGTTTTTGGCATCGCCGGTGACTATTCCGACTATTTAATCGGAGTTTCATAGCTCCGGTCGTCTTCTCAGGCGACCAGTTGACTGGTCAAACTTGGTTGACCAGTTGTTGATGATGTGGCAGCCACGCGTACAACACGTGGCATGCCACGTCATTTTGTTGGAGGAGTAACGGATTAGATCAAACGATGGAGGTTTTGACACGTGTCCCAATCATGATCATGTGGTTCAGGTTGGGCCACGCATCATGATCGGGAGCCTCCTTCTTCTAAAAAATAAAAATAAAAAATGAAAGAAAATATAGATTTTTTCGAAAATAGGATAATAGGCTCTCTTGGATTAGATGGCTGAGATGGGATTTGGAGCTAGATCATGGCCGTTGGTTTTAAAATTTAAAATGGATGATCTAGATTAGGTCAAGGGTATATCCAACGGTTGGTGTTGATTTCTTAATCCGAAGAATGTGGTTTAACCACGTGGCAGATCGTAGATCGTAGGATTGGAATCTAAGCGGGACAAATAAAAAATAGACAAAAAAAATTCCGAAATTTTCAAAAAAAAAAATAATAATAAATCAACCCAAAACTGTGTCATTTTGAGAACTCGTTCAAATCTGTGTGGATTTGGGCCGGGTCTTCAGGTTCGTGGGCCGGGTCAACCCGATCCGGTCAAAAAAATATTTTTTTAAAATAAAATAAAGAAATAAATTAAAAAATATAAAAATAAAATAAAGAAAAAATCAAAAATAATAATAATAATAAAATCAAAAAATGATTAAAATAATAATAATACAAAATTTCGTAAAAAAAATCCCAAATATTCCAAATATTCCCAAAAGCCTAAAAAAATTAGGAAACAGGCCATTTCGATTGGTCAATCCTATTTTTGATGATTTTCCTTTCTGATATTTTCAAAATAACGATTTTGCTTCTCATGGGCAAATTGTCTTGAAAAATTCAAAAAAAATTTAGAAAAATTTCAAAAATTAGGAAAGGGGCCATTTCGACTGGTCGATCCTATTTTTGATGAATGCCCTTCCAATCTTCTCAAAATGACGATTTTTCCCCTTATGGGCAAATTATCTCAGAAAAATTCAGAAAAATCTCAGAAATTAGGAAATGGCTATTCCGACTGGCCAATCCTATTTTTGATGATTTCCCTTCCTGATTTTTCAAAAATGATGATTTTGGCCCTTATGAGCAAATTATCTTGAAAAATTCCAAAAAATTTCAAAAAAATCCCAAAAATTAGGAAACAGGCCATTTCGACTAGCCAATCCTATTTTTAATGAATTTCCTTCCTGATCTTTTCAAAGTGAAGATTTTGTCCCTTATGGGCAAATTGTCTCGAAAAATTCAAAAAAATCTCAAAAATTAGGAAACGGGCCATTTCGACTGACCAATCCTATTTTGATGAATTTCCTTCCTAATCTTTTCAAAGTGATAATTTTGCCCCTTTTGGGCAAATTGTCTCGAAAAATTCAGAAAAATCTCAAAAATTAGGAAACGGGCCATTTTAACTGGCCAATCCTATTTTTGATGAATTTCCTTCCCGATTCTTTCAAAATGACGATTTTTCCCCTTATGGGTAAATTGTTTCGAAAAATTCAGAAAAATCTCAAAAATTAGGAAACGGGCCATTTCCTAGCCAATCTTATTTTTAATGAATTTCCTTCATGATCTTTTCAAAATGAAGATTTTGCCCCTCATGGGCAAATTGTCTCGAAAAATCCCGAAAAATTCTCAAAAATCTCAAAAACTAGAAAACGGGCCATTTCGACTGGCCAATCCTATTTTTGATAATCTTCCTTTCTAATCTTTTTGAAATGACGATTTTGCCCCTTATGGACAAATCATTCCGGAAAATTCTCAAAATTCTCAAAAATTGCAGGAGATGGGAAACAGTCAATTTTGACTGGCCAAACCCACATTTTGTGACTTTAACTCCCATTTCCTCATGAAATGATAGTTTTACCCCTCATGAGTAAATTGTCTCCAGAAAATTAGAAAATATAATTCAGAAAAATTTCAAAATTCGTGAAAAATAAGGAATTGCCACATTCAACTGGTTTGACCGGATTTCACTCCTAAGTCTTGAAAAATAATCATTTTGTCTTTCTGGTCAGTTTGACCTAAACTTTTCCCAATCATCCCAAATGTCTTTTCATGAAATAAAATGGCACCGAAAGAGCGTTAGAGTAATCTAGCGTAACCAAGTCCCCGATCTCATTTTCTCTGGTTCGCAGAAATAAATTAGCTCACCTGCTAATTTATTTGGTTTCTAATCGACCTACCAAGAACAATTAGTGGCGACTCCAAATTTTAAAATCATTTAAACAAAAACCAAAGTTGCGATTCGGTAGGGCTTGGGAGGGTCTGCGTTAGGTTAGTTAAGCTAATTAACCAGATAATCTATTCACCCGATGGAAAATTAAATAAATTTCTTTCGGATCGCAATAGCTTGGTGACTCCGCTATGGAATTTTTCTTAATTTTTGAAAAAATTTAAGAACTTAGAGGACTTAGGCCTGAAAATTTTCATGAAAATTCATTTGGTTTGACAATTGGTTGGATTCTAATCTTTAGGTGTTAAATGGTCTTGCAGGATTGGGGTTGTAGGGGGTGGAGTGTTTGGCTAACCCTTTATTTTGCC
>JAGVVM010003634.1:0-12958 GCA_019149425.1 Psidium friedrichsthalianum
CCGCAGTTACAAAGACAAAGTATACCTAAGATTTTAGAGAGAGAGAGAGAGAGAGAGAGAGACCTCGTAGGAGGAGAAAATGGTAGGCTGAAGACGCTTGATGTCAAAGGTGGGAATGACGACATGAGCCAAGTGTCTTGCAAACGAGTCTCTCCAAGTTTCTGCCTTATCAACCCATGAAGATATTTCCCATCGTACCTGGGACCTCTCAATGACTTTACCAACTTCCTTTCTCTCCCCACGTTCCCCTGCTCACATCCAATTACCATCTCACTGATGCTCGCAACACCAACAAAGAAAAATGAACAAAAATCAACGATAGATTGATGTCGTCATGAATGATGTTACCTCTTCTGTCGGAAAATCTTGGACTGTGCTCGAGGTAGAAGGACCGGATATCCTTGGCGGCAAAGAGAGGGCGATTCTTCTCATTAGGCGCAGTCAACATGGCCGTCACTAGACCCCCCGTGCTCGTTCCAGCGAGCACGTCGAAGTAATCCGCCAGCCTAGCATCCTCCCCGTCTAGCTCCTGTTCAATACAAAACGAGACTGTTAGAACGCGGACCGAAACACGCTCAGATGTTTGATAGGGTAACACTGAAATGTAAGCCGGTTTACCTGGAGTTCGGACTCCAGGAAAGCAAGAATGGTGGAAGGGATGATCCCTCTAACTCCACCTCCATCTATGCTGAGGACCGTGATGAGGTTCCCGTACGTGGGCGGCTGGACTTTCAAGAGCGATGCCTTTGTCCTCTCCATTGTTTTTGTATGGTTGAAAATTATCAGTTGTCGTCAAAAGAAGATGAGCGAAACATGTCATGTGATGTCTTGTGCTTATATAGAGGTTCAAGCTTAAGCACGGTGGCCAAAGATTTGTCTTTTCAAAGATTAGTTTCTAGCCGACAAGAAACTTCGGGGAACAGGCACTGGTCATACGGGTCAGGTTTTTGGAATTCTCCGTCAGCTGAAAATCTTCATCATTCATTGCGGCAACTAGTGAGAATTTTAAAAAATGATCACATAAGCAATGATTTATCGATCAGTAATACGTCGAGCACTTTGTAACTAACTAGATACGGAATTTTAATAGGCGAGTGCCGCAACATCATTGTTAAATCATGGCGCATATGAATCCGAATCCCAAAATCATGAGCCACTGATCACATGCGAAACACGTAAATTAAAATGAGTAGCTCGTGTAGTATGAAAGTTTAGAAATATCACTTGTATAGAAAACTTAGAGCAGCATCCATGGCTTCCATCAAAACATAGAACTTCGGGTGCAATGCATATCGCTTGGTTGTTACTCATTCTTTTACTATCGCGATAATCACATCTACACACGTACATCTCATTCGAGTTGCAAAGAAAAGTACAAATTTTGATTAGCTATTCTAAGATTATTGGATAAAATGTACACCATGCGATCCGACAAAAGATATATTACTCGATAAATCACTTAACGGAATCAGTCACCGGTGATAGGTCGGCTTGGAAATTCCAAGAAGCTGTGGATGTCCATCTAACCGGAAGTTTCCTAACGAAGATTGATTAGGTCAACGATGCGAATGTGAATGAATTCCTCCGACCAGTATTTAGGGACCTTAGGGGTCATAGAGGGGGAGAGCGTGAGAAGCGCGCCTCGTCCTCCTCCAAGGAAAAGGGCCGAACAAAGCCCACCAGAAGTACCTGAAGGTAGACATGGCCACGGGCCGGTTCCAGCCCGGGACCGGACCGGAACCGGCCCGTAAAAACCGCCGAACCGGCCCGTACGGCCGGTTCCAGTTCCTGGTTCGGAACCGGCAGTTCCGAACCGCCGGCCCAACGGCTACTAGCCGTTGGGGGGGGCAATTTAGCCGTTGCCCCCCTTTTATTTTATTTTTTTTTGTTATTTTTTAAAAAAAAATTAAATTTAATATCAAAATTTTCTTATAAATAACCCCCTCCCCCTTCATTTTATTCACAACTTCTCTCAATTTTCTTCTCTCAAATTCTCAAATTCTCAATCTCAAATTCTCTCAAGTCGCGATACTCGATCCACTTTCATTTCTCTCGAAATTCTTCATTTCTTTGTTGTTGGAAATTCTCGAAAAATGGCAAGTGGAAGCCGTGGCGGGAGGGGTAAGAGCCCGATGGCGCCGATGGGATCGTCCAATTATCCTCAATCTCATAATCCTCAAGATTATGCATATTATGGCTTCGACGACGACGAAATTGAAATCGACAATATTCCAAATGTCGAGGAGCCCGTTCCAACACAAGATAGCATGAATCCTCCCACCGAAGAAGCGTCAATAACGATGGAACGAAGGGGGTCATCCGTTTCTTCGATATGGGAGCACTTCACGAAGACGCGCGTTGAAGAAAACAAATATCAACTTACTTGCAAACATTGTGGAAAAAATTACAAATTCGTAAGTGGTCAAGGCTATGGAACATTTCAACGGCATTTGAGGTCAAAACATCCAACGCTAGCTGGAATCGACACTCGTCAACAACAAATTTCCGGGTACGCCAAAACTAACGCTCCTCCTTTATTCCGTTATAGCGAAAATGTTTATAAAGAAGAATTAGCTAGATTTACGGCCGTAGAACATTTAGCATTTAATTTTGGTGAGAAATTTGGTTTTAATAATTTTATACAAAATGCATGCACTCCACAAGCAAAACCCGTTTCTAGAAATACCCTTAAACGCCAAATTTTTAATTTGTATAAAAAAAGGAAAAGAAGAATTAAAAATATTTTTTATGAATTATAATGGACGTGTGCATATAGGTAGTGATATTTGGACCGATCCTTGGCAAATTCATTCTTATATGGGTATTACGTGTCATTGGATAGATGACGATTGGAATATTCAAAAAAGAATTATTGCATTTCGAGTTTTTGAGGATAGACATACGGCAATTAATATTTATAGATTAATTAGACAAGTTTTAGAAGAATATTGTTTGGTTGAAAAAGTTTTTTCTATTGGTTTTGATAATGCCGCGGCAAATACCGCTTCTATCGAAGACTTGGAAAAACTTTGTAAACCCACTTTTGGTGGAGAATTTTTTCATGTTAGATGTGCTTGCCATGTTTTAAACTTGAGTGTACAAGAAGGTTTACAAACTCTTAACGTTTTTCTTGATCCAATAAAAATCGCAATCCAATATTTATGGAGACATCCCCAAATTATGAAAGATTGGTGTAGATTTTGTAAACAAAATGGAAAAAGGCAAGAAGATTTTCAAGAGATGTTCCAACTCGTTGGAATTCCACGTACGAATTGCTTAATCAATCTTTTGAATATAAAGTTTTATTATGTGCATTTATTTCGACTAATGTTCCTCAACTTGAGTTATTACCACAACATTGGAATATTTGCCACAAAATTTTAGATTGTTTAAAAGTTTTTAATGATGCAACTTATACTTTATCCGGTGTTTATTATCCTACGACTCATTTATTTATAATAAAGTGTGTTAATATTGCTGGTGTTTTTGAAGAATATGAAGACGATGAACAATTAGGTGCAACTATTAAGGCAATGAAATCAAAATGGCTAACTTATTATAAACATATTCCTTTTATTTATTTGGTTGCTTCTGTTTTCGATCCACGTACGAAATTAGAAGGCGTAAAAGATTTTTTGATTATGTATTATGGATGTCTTCATATAGAAATGGATTTAGATATTAATTTATTAAAAGGGATGGTTAGCAACTCAATAGTAGCATTATATAATGATTATTATAATAGATATAACGCCACTGATATTGGATCTTCTTCTCAATTTAGTCGCGTAGAAAACGAGAGCGGAGGTAAAATGAGTATAGGGTATAAAATGCTAATGAGTAGGCAAAAAAGACAAAGGGGGCACACAGATATTTCCGAATTTGATCACTATTTAAGCACTAACTTTGAGACTAACTCATTTGCAAGTGGCACAGATTTTCAAATTTTAGAGTGGTGGAAGGAGCATTCGAGTCAATATCGAATTCTCTCTATCATCGCTAGACAGGTTTTAGCAACTCCTTGTTCAACAGTTGCGGTTGAACAAGCTTTTAGCGCTGGAGGCAACATTTTGGACGATCACCGTTCAAGATTATCTCCGCAGTCTGTGGAGGCTCAAGCTTGTGTCGATGATTGGACGAAGGCTCAATATCGACAACAAGAGATGGATCGCAACGTAGAAGCCCAATTTTTCGATGATGGAGCGAGCACCGTGACGGGAACCACCGCCGGAAGCGACGATTGACGATGAGGTAAGTATGGGGTTATCAAAGGTAAAAGAACTACATGGGCTTTGATTCTTCTATCCCCAAGAAGATATGTAGGCACTTAATGATAATTCATTAAGTCAAGCCCTTTCTCTCTCCCTTTTTTTTTTCTCTAAGTTTGATTACAATTTTGTAAAATTTTACTTGAATTTTTATTACTTAAAAATTTGATTTGAATTTGAAAATCAAATTCCCAAGTTTAAAAAAAAAAAAAAACCGGGCCGGTTCCGGTTCCGAACCGGAACCGGAATCAGTGGCGGGGGTTCCGGTTCCGGTTCGCCCTCGGGGCCGAACCGGAACCGTCCGGTTCGGAACCGTGGCCATGTCTACCTGAAGGAAAGTGAAAAAAGAGACTGCCCATCTTTTTAAGTTTGATTGTTATGCTTACACGTGCTTTAAGGACAGAAGGGTGATGTACCGCCTTGTCTAACTCGTTCAATGGTCGATACAAATGTCGATACTGGAGAGGACGGAGATGATGTTGGTGACTCGTTCCCCGAGTTAGGCACCCTACATGAAATGACAGCACGCGCGCAAAATGACCTTCTCCTCTGCTGTGTCCCAGTGGAAAAAGTTAGGGGAAGTGGGGCCTACAAGAGAGACCATTTCTTGGCGTGGGCAACTCCCATCTTATCTAATAAGCTTGGCTTGGTTCTCAAATGCTTGACCCGATGCCTGTAATAGCTGTCATAAGCAACTTAACATTGTTTTTTTTGGTAAAGAGCAACTTAACATTGTTAAGAGAGTCCATTCCCCAAAAAATTATGTGGTCAAAGTTAATTTCGAGCATTTTAACGTGCCATCATTGAAAACTTCATGGAATTTAATGGGCCATCTCAATGTAAATGCCCTTTCCCAATATCTAGAAGTGTCAATGGGCCGGGTCTCATGGAGGCCCGACCCAACCCGAAACTTAACAGTACCAAGCTTGGCCCGACCCAACCCGGCCCAATGCCCTAATTTTATATGTCCCATGTTTTCAAGTCGGGTCAAGTCGAGTCGATATTCTTTTTTCTAATTAAGAATTGTGGATCAAGCTCCAAAATTCCGAATATTTGAATAATTCAATATTTTTTTAATATAGATTTTATCCACTTTCTCCTATTCATTAAAATTTAGTTCGGCATTGATTTTCTTATCTAAATTTTTTACTCAAAATTCATTTGTGTATTACACGAAGTTAATCACAATTTTTTACTCAAATTGTTTGAGTATACATGAACTTAATTACAATTTTTTTATGCACATCGCATATGAATGTTTTCATATGGAGAAAATGTACCATAAGAACCTTTTGATTATTATAGAGTAATCACATCTCATATTGAGAATCTCTGCATAAAAAAAATGCATAAACTGCTAATGGACGACTATCTAAGAAAATCCAGTAAAATTTAACTCATCCTGAAATAACCTGCTCAATGTTTTGGCATTCATATACAAGAATAGGTGCATTTCTAATTGGGCGCACAAATCTTGAAGGGTTTGTAGATAGATAAAGACTAGGATATGCCCCCACCAAGCTCAAGAGGAATGTATCTACTTTATCACTTTGCTGATGAGCTGAGGAGGAGGAAGAAGAAGCCTTGTCCTGATGGGCAACTCTAGTTCAAGCTTCGTGCACACCTCAATTTTGCTCAAACAAAGTGGTTTTGGGTCGAGTTGTTCACACCCGATCCTTCTGTGTCACCATTGCTCTCTCCCCCTAACCTTGAACTTCCCTGCATCCCAAATGGACACCAACGGTGAACCAGAAGGTGAAAAAAGGACATTGAATGAACCACATTTTGTCTTTTGAAAAAGCAACCCCTGTTGTCGCGACCCTCCCGAGATTTCCGGAATCCCGAGGGAGTTAATGGATTGCTAGGCCCATTGGGTATCTGGGCTTAGCTCGGGCTCTCCCAAGCCCATACCAAATCGCTTCAGGAAAATTTAAATCGAAGTCGACCTTAATGTGGTCGGGTGACACGTGAATGGTGTGCATGCCATTGGAGTCGCCACCAACCATTTATTGGAGGGTATGATTGGAAACCCTATCGAACGATTGGAGAGATCATTCGATTCTGCGAAAATCAGAGAAAGGGTTCGGGGACTTAGTTACGTCACCAGCAAGTTGACGCCCTTTCGTACCAAGTTATGATTTCCTATCTAAAAGTTCATGCAGGCGAGATTTGGGAACCTAAATCACCTACCAGTTCATGCAGGGGAGATTGGTTAAAAGCTTAGATTAATTAACCCCCCTAACCCAATCTCGCCTGCATGAACTCTTTAGATTAGGAAATCATTCAACTTAGGTACCGAAAGGGCGTCAACTTGCTGGTTGACGTAACTAAGTCCCCGAACCATTTCTCTGATTTCGCAGAATCGAATGATCTCTCCATCGTTCGATAGGGTTTCCAATCATACCCTCCAATAAATGGTTGGTGGCGACTCCATTGGCATGCACACCTTCACGTGTCACCCGACCACATTAAGGTCGACTTCGATTTAAATTTCCTGACGCGATTTGGTATGGGCTTGGGAGAGCCCGAGCTAAGCCCAGATACCCAATGGGCTAGCAATCCATTAACTCCCTCGGGATTCCGGAAAATCTCGGGAGGGTCGCGACAACAGGGGTTGCTTTTTCAAAAGACAAAATGTGGTTCATTCAATGTCCTTTTTTCACCTTCTGGTTCACCGTTGGTGTCCATTTGGGATGCAGGGAAGTTCAAGGTTAGGGGGAGAGGCAATGGTGACACAGAAGGATCGGGTGTGAACAACCTCGACCAAAACCACTTTGTTTGAGCAAAATTGAGGTGTGCACGAAGCTTGAACTAGAGTTGCCCATCAGTGACAAGGCTTCTTCTTCCTCCTCCTCAGCTCATCAGCAAAGTGATAAAGTAGATACATTCCTCTTGAGCTTTGGTGGGGGCATATCCTAGTCTTTATCTATCTACAAACCCTTCAAGATTTGTGCGCCCAATTAGAAATGCACCTATTCTTGTATATGAATGCCAAAACATTGAGCAGGTTATTTCAGGATGAGTTAAATTTTACTGGATTTTCTTAGATAGTCGTCCATTAGCAGTTTATGCATTTTTTTTATGCAGAGATTCTCAATATGAGATGTGATTACTCTATAATAATCAAAAGGTTCTTCTGGTACATTTTCTCCATATGAAAACATTCATATGCGATGTGCATAAAAAAAATTGTAATTAAGTTCATGTATACTCAAACAATTTTGAGTAAAAAATTGTGATTAACTTCGTGTAATACACAAATGAATTTTGAGTAAAAAATTTAGATAAGAAAATCAATGCCGAACTAAATTTTAATGAATAGGAGAAAGTGGATAAAATCTATATTAAAAAATATTGAATTATTCAAATATTCGGAATTTTGGAGCTTGATCCACAATTCTTAATTAGAAAAAAGAATATCGACTCGACTTGACCCGACTTGAAAACATGGGACATATAAAATTAGGGCATTGGGCCGGGTTGGGTCGGGCCAAGCTTGTACTGTTAAGTTTCGGGTTGGGTCGGGCCTCCATGAGACCCGGCCCATTGACACTTCTAGATATTGGGAAAGGGCATTTACATTGAGATGGCCCCATTAAATTCCATGAAGTTTTCAATGATGGCACGTTAAAATGCTCGAAATTAACTTTGACCACATAATTTTTTGGGGAATGGACTCTCTTAACAATGTTAAGTTGCTCTTTACCAAAAAAAACAATGTTAAGTTGCTTATGACAGCTATTACAGGCATCGGGTCAAGCATTTGAGAACCAAGCCAAGCTTATTAGATAAGATGGGAGTTGCCCACGCCAAGAAATGGTCTCTCTTGTAGGCCCCACTTCCCCTAACTTTTTCCACTGGGACACAGCAGAGGAGAAGGTCATTTTGCGCGCGTGCTGTCATTTCATGTAGGGTGCCTAACTCGGGGAACGAGTCACCAACATCATCTCCGTCCTCTCCAGTATCGACATTTGTATCGACCATTGAACGAGTTAGACAAGGCGGTACATCACCCTTCTGTCCTTAAAGCACGTGTAAGCATAACAATCAAACTTAAAAAGATGGGCAGTCTCTTTTTTCACTTTCCTTCAGGTAGACATGGCCACGGTTCCGAACCGGACGGTTCCGGTTCGGCCCCGAGGGCGAACCGGAACCGGAACCCCCGCCACTGATTCCGGTTCCGGTTCGGAACCGGAACCGGCCCGGTTTTTTTTTTTTTTTAAACTTTGGGAATTTTGATTTTCAAATTCAAATCAAATTTTTAAGTAATAAAAATTCAAGTAAAATTTTACAAAATTGTAATCAAACTTAGAGAAAAAAAAAGGGAGAGAGAAAGGGCTTGACTTAATGAATTATCATTAAGTGCCTACATATCTTCTTGGGGATAGAAGAATCAAAGCCCATGTAGTTCTTTTACCTTTGATAACCCCATACTTACCTCATCGTCAATCGTCGCTTCCGCGGGTGGTTCCCGTCACGGTGCTCGCTCCATCATCGAAAAATTGGGCTTCTACGTTGCGATCCATCTCTTGTTGTCGATATTGAGCCTTCGTCCAATCATCGACACAAGCTTGAGCCTCCACAGACTGCGGAGATAATCTTGAACGGTGATCGTCCAAAATGTTGCCTCCAGCGCTAAAAGCTTGTTCAACCGCAACTGTTGAACAAGGAGTTGCTAAAACCTGTCTAGCGATGATAGAGAGAATTCGATATTGACTCGAATGCTCCTTCCACCACTCTAAAATTTGAAAATCTGTGCCACTTGCAAATGAGTTAGTCTCAAAGTTAGTGCTTAAATAGTGATCAAATTCGGAAATATCTGTGTGCCCCCTTTGTCTTTTTTGCCTACTCATTAGCATTTTATACCCTATACTCATTTTACCTCCGCTCTCGTTTTCTACGCGACTAAATTGAGAAGAAGATCCAATATCAGTGGCGTTATATCTATTATAATAATCATTATATAATGCTACTATTGAGTTGCTAACCATCCCTTTTAATAAATTAATATCTAAATCCATTTCTATATGAAGACATCCATAATACATAATCAAAAAATCTTTTACGCCTTCTAATTTCGTACGTGGATCGAAAACAGAAGCAACCAAATAAATAAAAGGAATATGTTTATAATAAGTTAGCCATTTTGATTTCATTGCCTTAATAGTTGCACCTAATTGTTCATCGTCTTCATATTCTTCAAAAACACCAGCAATATTAACACACTTTATTATAAATAAATGAGTCGTAGGATAATAAACACCGGATAAAGTATAAGTTGCATCATTAAAAACTTTTAAACAATCTAAAATTTTGTGGCAAATATTCCAATGTTGTGGTAATAACTCAAGTTGAGGAACATTAGTCGAAATAAATGCACATAATAAAACTTTATATTCAAAAGATTGATTAAGCAATTCGTACGTGGAATTCCAACGAGTTGGAACATCTCTTGAAAATCTTCTTGGCCTTTTTCCATTTTGTTTACAAAATCTACACCAATCTTTCATAATTTGGGGATGTCTCCATAAATATTGGATTGCGATTTTTATTGGATCAAGAAAAACGTTAAGAGTTTGTAAACCTTCTTGTACACTCAAGTTTAAAACATGGCAAGCACATCTAACATGAAAAAATTCTCCACCAAAAGTGGGTTTACAAAGTTTTTCCAAGTCTTCGATAGAAGCGGTATTTGCCGCGGCATTATCAAAACCAATAGAAAAAACTTTTTCAACCAAACAATATTCTTCTAAAACTTGTCTAATTAATCTATAAATATTAATTGCCGTATGTCTATCCTCAAAAACTCGAAATGCAATAATTCTTTTTTGAATATTCCAATCGTCATCTATCCAATGACACGTAATACCCATATAAGAATGAATTTGCCAAGGATCGGTCCAAATATCACTACCTATATGCACACGTCCATTATAATTCATAAAAAATATTTTTAATTCTTCTTTTCCTTTTTTTATACAAATTAAAAATTTGGCGTTTAAGGGTATTTCTAGAAACGGGTTTTGCTTGTGGAGTGCATGCATTTTGTATAAAATTATTAAAACCAAATTTCTCACCAAAATTAAATGCTAAATGTTCTACGGCCGTAAATCTAGCTAATTCTTCTTTATAAACATTTTCGCTATAACGGAATAAAGGAGGAGCGTTAGTTTTGGCGTACCCGGAAATTTGTTGTTGACGAGTGTCGATTCCAGCTAGCGTTGGATGTTTTGACCTCAAATGCCGTTGAAATGTTCCATAGCCTTGACCACTTACGAATTTGTAATTTTTTCCACAATGTTTGCAAGTAAGTTGATATTTGTTTTCTTCAACGCGCGTCTTCGTGAAGTGCTCCCATATCGAAGAAACGGATGACCCCCTTCGTTCCATCGTTATTGACGCTTCTTCGGTGGGAGGATTCATGCTATCTTGTGTTGGAACGGGCTCCTCGACATTTGGAATATTGTCGATTTCAATTTCGTCGTCGTCGAAGCCATAATATGCATAATCTTGAGGATTATGAGATTGAGGATAATTGGACGATCCCATCGGCGCCATCGGGCTCTTACCCCTCCCGCCACGGCTTCCACTTGCCATTTTTCGAGAATTTCCAACAACAAAGAAATGAAGAATTTCGAGAGAAATGAAAGTGGATCGAGTATCGCGACTTGAGAGAATTTGAGATTGAGAATTTGAGAATTTGAGAGAAGAAATTGAGAGAAGTTGTGAATAAAATGAAGGGGGAGGGGGTTATTTATAAGAAAATTTTTGATATTAAATTTAATTTTTTTTTAAAAAATAACAAAAAAAATAAAATAAAAGGGGGGCAACGGCTAAATTGCCCCCCCCCAACGGCTAGTAGCCGTTGGGCCGGCGGTTCGGAACTGCCGGTTCCGAACCAGGAACTGGAACCGGCCGTACGGGCCGGTTCGGCGGTTTTTACGGGCCGGTTCCGGTCCGGTCCCGGGCTGGAACCGGCCCGTGGCCATGTCTACCTTCAGGTACTTCTGGTGGGCTTTGTTCGGCCCTTTTCCTTGGAGGAGACGAGGCCGCTTCTCACGCTCTCCCCCTCTATGACCCCTAAGGTCCCTAAATACTGGTCGGAGGAATTCATTCACATTCGCATCGTTGACCTAATCAATCTTCGTTAGGAAACTTCCGGTTAGATGGACATCCACAGCTTCTTGGAATTTCCAAGCCGACCTATCACCGGTGACTGATTCCGTTAAGTGATTTATCGAGTAATATATCTTTTGTCGGATCGCATGGTGTACATTTTATCCAATAATCTTAGAATAGCTAATCAAAATTTGTACTTTTCTTTGCAACTCGAATGAGATGTACGTGTGTAGATGTGATTATCGCGATAGTAAAAGAATGAGTAACAACCAAGCGATATGCATTGCACCCGAAGTTCTATGTTTTTGATGGAAGCCATGGATGCTGCTCTAAGTTTTCTATACAAGTGATATTTCTAAACTTTCATACTACACGAGCTACTCATTTTAATTTACGTGTTTCGCATGTGATCAGTGGCTCATGATTTTGGGATTCGGATTCATATGCGCCATGATTTAACAATGATGTTGCGGCACTCGCCTATTAAAATTCCGTATCTAGTTAGTTACAAAGTGCTCGACGTATTACTGATCGATAAATCATTGCTTATGTGATCATTTTTTAAAATTCTCACTAGTTGCCGCAATGAATGATGAAGATTTTCAGCTGACGGAGAATTCCAAAACCTGACCCGTATGACCAGTGCCTGTTCCCCGAAGTTTCTTGTCGGCTAGAAACTAATCTTTGAAAAGACAAATCTTTGGCCACCGTGCTTAAGCTTGAACCTCTATATAAGCACAAGACATCACATGACATGTTTCGCTCATCTTCTTTTGACGACAACTGATAATTTTCAACCATACAAAAACAATGGAGAGGACAAAGGCATCGCTCTTGAAAGTCCAGCCGCCCACGTACGGGAACCTCATCACGGTCCTCAGCATAGATGGAGGTGGAGTTAGAGGGATCATCCCTTCCACCATTCTTGCTTTCCTGGAGTCCGAACTCCAGGTAAAACCGGCTTACATTTCAGTGTTACCCTATCAAACATCTGAGCGTGTTTCGGTCCGCGTTCTAACAGTCTCGTTTTGTATTGAACAGGAGCTAGACGGGGAGGATGCTAGGCTGGCGGATTACTTCGACGTGCTCGCTGGAACGAGCACGGGGGGTCTAGTGACGGCCATGTTGACTGCGCCTAATGAGAAGAATCGCCCTCTCTTTGCCGCCAAGGATATCCGGTCCTTCTACCTCGAGCACAGTCCCCAAGATTTTCCGACAGAAGAGGTAACATCATTCATGACGACATCAATCTATCGTTGATTTTTGTTCATTTTTCTTTGTTGGTGTTGCGAGCATCAGTGAGATGGTAATTGGATGTGAGCAGGGGAACGTGGGGAGAGAAAGGAAGTTGGTAAAGTCATTGAGAGGTCCCAGGTACGATGGGAAATATCTTCATGGGTTGATAAGGCAGAAACTTGGAGAGACTCGTTTGCAAGACACATTGGCTCATGTCGTCATTCCCACCTTTGACATCAAGCGTCTTCAGCCTACCATTTTCTCCTCCTACGAGGTCTCTCTCTCTCTCTCTCTCTCTCTAAAATCTTAGGTATACTTTGTCTTTGTAACTGCGG